>JAWQFJ010000339.1:57457-131623 GCA_034096865.1 Theodoxus fluviatilis
CAGTAACCCAACCGACCCTTTTTCTGCCAACCCTAAACTTTTTTTTCAATTGCGGAAAAAAGGGGGAGGGGGGGGGGGGGGGGGGGGGGGGGGGCAATCGACGGAAAGCAATTTGTGTGCTGTCTCATCTTCCCTGTCCTCTGAGCACTCGGAGAATCCACTATTTCACAACAGAGAAAAACAGGGTTTTTTTCATCGAAAGAGAAATTGTGACTGGCTCTAGTAAAACAATTTGTTTTGTTTTTTAGTTCAGGCTCATCCATCCTTTTTTGTGGTTGTTGCCATTTTACCGTAACCGCATTTTTTTTTCTTTTGGCCTGACGAAAACCCCGTGCTAAGGGACTCCACTCCTGGAGGTGCTGCTCTCCTGCGATCGACGCCACCAGCTCTGCCTTGGCGACGGAAGTTCCGCTCACGCTCTGATCGGTCAGCAAGAGTAGTGGCCCCTGTTAACACGCCATCGATCTTGGAAGCGGTACAGCGAAAACCCACTCCAGCGCTAGGGCTGACTGGATTGCCCGGGCAGGCAGAAAGGACACGATCGTTCACCGATCTCGTCGGCGGAGATTGCGGTTCATTGAGAGCTGGAGAGCAGATAAGGGGTTTCCTTTGCCACCAGCACCGGACGCCAATGGCTTCCTCTTTGACCACTCCAGGTCACGTGTTTGCTCGGGATCGAGTGCCGACTCGTTTCCAGGCAGACTCCCCCTGTTGGTTGGGGGTAAGAATAGACCCACCGCGTCTCCCCACGCAATTAGTGAAAGATGAAAAACTGGGAACATCGAGCCTTGACTCGCTCTTACTCTCATCAGCTCTAGTCACGTCGTGATCAATGGCCTTACATAGCCACATAGACCGTAACACAGCCGAGGCGAGGCGAGCAGGGGCAAGACCTCAAGGCAACGGCCAATCACCATTTGGCAAGAAGGAACATGGCGGCGTCGAGATACGAACGTTGGTGAGGAAGTTGCTGCTGGACGAAGTAACTGACGATACAAACGTCACAGCAGTTTTTCACTTGATTGAATATACCACGTGACATCTCGAATGGCACGGGATCTTTGTCCAAGAAAAGAAAGCAACCCGGATGTACATGTAGACAATGTTGAAGAAAGTGTTCTGCTTCGATACACGCCGGGTCAGTTCAAGATACATCATTCAGATAGCGTACATGTATGGTATATGGATGAATATACCCCACAAAATTCGACAATGGTTGTCTATTTACATACTCCTCAGTATCTACAACTGAACGCTGGAACATCAAGTACTTCCCTGTGCGTACACTTTTCCATTCTCGGACAGTTACACGCACATTATAGGCACTGCCGTCTTTGAGCAGCAACCCAATTGGCATAGTCTCCGCCATTTTTAATTATCCCGCTAGACGCGGCTAAGTACTTCCGAAGTGTCCTCGGCAAAGTTCGCGTCTCCTTATGAGCGATGGATGGATGGATGGATGGACAGTGTTTAACGGCCTATCAGCCTTGTAGGCTAAATAAGGCCATTATGCACGAAAATCACTAGAACAGTTTAGAGTAAACGCTAATCTCAAGTTACAGTGTCCCTAGTTATTCGCCTCTTACGAATCGCGTAGGGAGACGCGGTGGGTCAATTCTTACCCCGAACCCACAGGGAGATCTTATGAGCGAGGACCTGTGGGACTTTGCACTCGCCTCGCGCTTTCCTAGCGTTCCTTGCAAGTAAGCAACGCGTCCCAGCTCGTTTCCAAGCAGACACGGTGTGCTCTTATCAAGGTTTCTTCCAGCCTTGTTGCTGACATTGCAATGTACAAACGACGTTGTAGACTCGTTGTGATGACATGACATCGCTACTACGGTGGTGTTGGTTGTTGTTGCTGTTATTGTTCATTCTTTGTCACGTTAGGCTTATATACTGGCTGGGCGACAAACAGAAAATGTAAATTTTCGTTCCATCTGTTGTAAAGGTGCTGGAATGTTCCAAAATGTCGTGGTGGTTTCCAGCTTTGATGAACCCTCTCAGCAAGTCCGTTGTCTAGTTACGTGACGTAGCCAAGGGGCGGTCGCCCTTTGAATGACCGCGTGACGTCACTTCTCGAAGCTTCCAGAATGACTGATGTATTCTCGTTGTTCTTGATGATTCTAGAAAACCTCCAACATGTGCATAAGGCGTGAGGGTGTGACAGAGCACACGACAGAAAAGGTGAGAGTCTGAGAAGAACACAGGTGAGTGCGGAAAGTCCTCCATATGGAGTGTTTGAGTCCTCTATGAGTTTTCGTGCCCTAGGGTGAGGTGTACACCAGAGATTACACACGTGAGATACAACTTTCTAAAAGAACGCGATGAAGAGACAGTGGGAGCACAGAAACAGCCATTTTGTCCTCACGGGATCGAGCCCCGAGAGGGGAGTGCGATTATGGAAATGCTGATCACGGATTTTTTCGCTGTGTATCGACCAGTGCGTGAATAAAGAATTTGAAAACGACCACCGTATTTTGTATACTTCGACTTCCCGGCGCAAGCTAGGAGAACCCCCGAACAGACATGACTTTACGAAGGAGACAAGTAGCAACACATCATTTGCTTTAGTTCCGAGGGACTTATGTCTTAAGATGTGTGTGTGTGTGTGTGTGTGTGTGTGTGTGTGTGTGTGTGTGTGGTGTGTGTGTGTGTGTGTGTGTGTGTGTGTGTGTGTGTGTGTGTGTGGTGTGTGTGTGTGTGTGTGTGTGTGTGTGTGTGTGTGTGGTGTGTGTGTGTGTGTGTGTTTCTGTTTCGGCACCATGAAGGTTCAGACAAAGATAGTATGAACGACTACCTCCTCACGTGGTACCCCAATACGAAGAACGAGGACAGGAAAAGATTCAAGCAACTGGAAAGAATAATAAAGTGCCAGCTCAGAGATCTGCAACAACTTTAGAATGTTTTGAGACTGGCCCCATGACCATTACCATATTTGGAAAACACCGTGCGAAAATGAACAGCACGTGGATTTTTACACTTCTTACAACCCATTTCAGTTGCACGACCTTCCCACTTCACACTATCTAACGCAATGTGTTGCATTTTTATCAGGATGGTTCACTGTTAATAAGTAATGTCGGTATGTTTAATTTACAGAGAACTTTACTGCAAATAAATAATTGATGTTACATGGTTTAAAATCCAAAGGGTGATGAAAATATTTCTTCGTCTAATTTTTACAGCATACGTTGATATATTTTCTTTCATGTATACATTTGTATTCTAACTTTAAGAAAGAAATGTTGTCAACACATTTCAGACGCGAATCAAACAGCTTTGGTGTATGTAATTGAAACATTTGTATAGCTTTGTCATTGGGTTTTAATTTTTTCTTTTACGTCTTACACTTTTCCATTTGGTACTATTTCATTCTATATTAACTGTTCAGCACCGCCCATTGTTGTAACGCCAAATGATTTTTCTAAACACACACCCCCCCCCTCTCTCTCTCTCTCTCTCTCTCTCTCTCTCTCTCTCTCTCTAACTCTCTAAGCTTGTTGACGGTTGACAGGCTATTATACAATCAATCGTTTGGTCCATTATCATTGTCCTTTCTATTGACTAAAGTCCTAATGAAAATAGAGCAAAGCACACCATTGTAGGAGAACAGCATAATTAAAATGTCTTGGTGCCTTCTCATGTGCCAGGGTTTGTGTGAAAATACGACACCAAGCAACTGGCTGTCTGGATTGCTCTTCTTACCACCGCCTCTAGACCAGCACTTAAAGGCCGTAAACCGTCATTGAACACTTATTGCGTGGAACGAAAAATATGGTCTGGTACCTTTCAACATCTGACCTTCGGCGGAAGCGAACACTTAGAAACGCATTCGTGCAAAATGTAGCATGTTCAAGTGTAACCTTTCGACTAAATGACGAAATTCAATTTTTAAAAATAAAGTAATGATGTATTTTAACGTTAAATGTAGGTTTTATCTAATCTTTTTTATCTGAAAATTTTATTTGGGCTCTCTTTCGTGCGCTCCCTCCCTCTTTAGGTGTGTGCCTGTATTTATCACTGTGTGCAGTGGAGTCCGTTCACTACTTTCTTCCTTTCTAAATACATATACCCGGTATTGTACACACTGCAGTTACATAAATACATATACCCGGTATTGTACACACTGCAGTTACAGTTTGGGAGTCTGCGATATTTAAACTATGAGTGAATGCATGAATAAACAAGAAGGGCAAAGCCCATACGACTCACATGCTTGACCTTGACCTTTATATGACCTTGACCTTCAGGTGACCTTCAAGGTCAAGGTCAAACAACTAAACCTACCAATGACATCATACACAAAGAAATGCTTTACACATTTTTCCTACCAAAATACATGTGACCTTGACCCAAGGTCAAGGTCATCCAAGGTCATGCAACACAAAGCTGTTAATTCAAGACATAGGAAGCACAATGGTGCTTATTGGCACTTTCTACCATGAGATATAGTCACTTTAAGTGGTTCACTACTCCATTTTGGTCACATTTCATAAGGGTCAAAGTGACCTTGACCTTGATGATATGTGAACAAATGTGTCTCATGATGAAAGTATAACATGTGCCCCACATAATTATTAAGTTTGAAACAGTTATCTTCCATAGTTCAGGGTCAAGGTCACTTCAAAATATGTATACGATCCAACTTTGAAGAGCTCCTGTGACCTTGACCTTGAAGCAAGGTCAACCAAACTGGTATCAATAGTTAGAGCTTGCTTTGACCTATATACCACTTGTAGCTGAGGTCGCCATTCTCAATAACGTGGGAGAAAATTGGGAAAATGTGAAAAATGACTGTTTTTGAGACCACATTTATGGCTCCTGTGACCTTGACCTTGAAGCAAGGTCAAGTCACTATGTATGTTTTTTGAGGCCTTGTCATCATACACCATCATGCCACATTTGGTGTTGATAGACTTAATAGTCTCCGAGAAAAATCCAACGTTTAAGTTTTTTACGGACGCCCGGACGGACGGACGCCCGGACGGACGGACGGACGACACGGCTCAGTACATAGACTCACTTTTGCTTCGCATGTGAGTCAACAAAGGAACAAATAAACGAATGAATGTATATGGTCCATTGAAAACGAAATTCACTAAAGCTATTTGGAGCAAATGCAAATCGTCACGATCTCTAGTCATTCGCCTCTTACGAATAGAGTGTGGATACGCGGTGGGTCTATTATTATCCCTAACCCACTGGGGGGTGTAAACTGTCAAAACTTAATATCTTGCAAGGTTTTTCAACATGCCACGTGTGAAATATTCATGCAGTTGGGATCGGAAAGAATTTGTGCTTGTCATAATCATAACTCTTCTGTGAAGCTCTGTGGCAAGAGCGGTAGCGCGGTGGACCTGCAGTCAGAGGGTGCGGGGTTCGAAACGGCTCGGATTCCAGAGTTGCATCCTTGAGCAAAAATGCTTAATTCCGATTGTTTCTCCCCGCCCCTGCTAAATACAGTGGCAGAAAGACGGACACCTGGAGGTCAGTCCAGGTGTGGCCCACCCCCAAGAGTGTAAGGAAGATTATAGGGCCGAAATACTCGGCGACGGGGGCTCTTCCTCTGAAGACCGTCTTCTGCTTCGCTCCGTAGGGAGTTTCTAGCTACTCAGCACAAAATTTAAACTGGTAAAAGATGGCCGAATAAACGTTTCATTAATCTACCAGTATATGATGAAAAACTATACCATGCAGTCTATCTAAAATACAGCACTCAACCCCACAAATTTTACCCACCGTAAGAAATCACCACACCAAGAAATAGTCAATTTCTGTCGAGCGGACGATTTCCCTAGCGCTTAGTCAAGGGAGCTAACTCTAAGTTGGCGATCTGACGTATCAAGGGAAGCAACTCTACTAAGCCGTGCCAGAAATGGGAATGTTGATCTTGCGCGCATTTTCCTTTGCATAAAATGCATGTTTCATCATTGTGCCGATACTGGTGCTGGTACTTTATCGTAGCCATAAACTATTAAGTGCACAGCATCCCTGGGTCAGAAATCTATTGTGGCTTCAGCTCCTGAAACCAGCATCCAAATCCTCATGTCCTTTGCCATTCTAATCCACTCTCGTCAGTGCCCAAAATAATTGTGCCATGCCTGCTCCAAGTTCACCAAGGGCATCTCATGGCTTGTGCTTCCATTTGTGCAGGGGAGCATTGCATAGACGCAAGGAAAGCAAAGATCCGGCTAGGAATAGGCTAGTGTCAACATGGTGAAAGCAGATGTAAAGGCAATGTAAATGCTGCTTGGGCCTGGCTGTGCGGGCGCTACTGGAGCAAGCCCTAAAATCACAAGGACTGAGGCATTCCAACTGATGAGGGAAGTATGAGATCCTTGACATGTCGACATCGGCCTATACCTGAAGGACCTTGTGTCAAAGCAGTGGCGCCCAGAAGAGGATCAAGGACAACTGGATGGGCGTTTAGTTTCAGTAAGTCTTTGTACAATATGCAAGGCCACTGACCACGTTGTCCCCTGTGAGTTGGGTATTAGGCCCACTGTGTGTCCCCAGTGCACAGTTTTAAAATTCCATATATATACATACATATAATATATACACATATAGACAATATATATACATATACACATTATATAATATACACATATCTACTCACGGACATAAGAGACGCGAAAAAGTTACTGTGTATTTTTAATATTTTAAATACAACCTTGAGATATTTTGCGTACAGTGCCTATGCATTTGCACTCAACTACAGCACAACGTGCAAATTTCGTGCACAGCGTTCTGTTTACAGTGGCAAAGGACAGTCAAATGCGGCATTAGATTGCCTCATGAGAGGCACGTGCAAGTTGTGCAGCAAAATTTGCTTGCTGTAGCAGTGTTCAGGGAGATTCTGAAAAACAGGCCAGGGTCCGGGGGGTGGGGGAAGGGGGCTGAACCGAAACGTGATAGGGGTGGGGGGTGGAGATCGGCCCTATAGGAGCGCTTCGAGCTCAACCGAATAGTGAGAACGGGGGGGGGGGGGGGGGGGGGGGGGGGGAGATGACCCTGTGGGAGCGCTTAGAGATCAGCTGAAACGTGAGAGGGGTGTGTGTGTGTTTCACTGCTATTGAAATCGGGAGAATTCAAAGCCTAATCGGGAGGTCGGAAGATGCAGGCCTAAATCGGGAGTCTCCCGTTTTCGGGAGAGTAGGCAGGTCTGTAACAAACATGCGCCAGATGACCTCAGTAACCTCTTGGGTTGTCCCTGGCAGGCCCCAAGGCCAAGCTACCACTAGTGTCAGCTGATGAGTCGAGTATTCAGTGGCTCCAGCCCTGCGTTCAAGATGACCTACCGTTTGCCGACCGGTAGCCGAGCCCCCAATGTGCACTCTTGAACGACTCATGACCAAACGGTAGCCAAGATGGCTTCCACGATGCTTTCTCATCGTTGCGGATTGCGCTTCTCAACCAAATGAGTACACCAGCAGCTGCAGACTGCTCGTTCCCTGTGGAAGCTGATAAAACACGTTAAGCTCTAGCTGTGCCTGAAGGCTCGGCATCGCTCGAATCGAAATTTTTGTCAAAACGAGTGCTGACTTGGTGTAAGCAAGAATATTTTGATGCTCACTTCATGGGAGGTTACATAAACTAAGGGCTAATGTAAGATATGAGTTGCTTCCCTTGAAATTGTTTTGCTCACATTTTGCCCGGTATTTATTTCCAAACAGTTATTCTTTAAAAAAAGAAAAGTACAATATCAGCCTAACTTCTTGTAACATCTCGCATAGGCTGGGGATAATAATCACAGGTCGAAATGCTTGCCACAGCGCATTTTTGTGATGGCTACTTCTTTTCCCCGAAGGCAGCCATTTTGGTTATACAGGCGCAACAGCGTTCCGACGCGGCATCTACCAGTGATACAGGTAGCCGCACCAAGTCGTTCAAGAGTCGAACGGTATCTACAGGTCGATACCAGTAGCTCTTGTGAACGCATGGCAGCTATTTGTCCTACTCTGTCCTCTCCGTACCAAACTACTGGAGCAGCACTGCAGCATATTGTCTTATGGTTCAAATACAAAAGGTTGTCATTGATGCAGAAACTAGGCACAATATAAATCAACAGAAAAGAGTAAAATCAAATTGAGTGTTCAGTGCAGTCTGTTTATTGACTGAAAATGCCAAAGCAGCGCACTGCTTAGCGGGTCTCCTTCTTGACCACGTCCTTCTTGAGAGGACCCATGAAGTTGTGCTTCTCCTCCGCAGTCTGGAAGCGACCATGGCCCCACTTGCTGGAGGTGTCGATGAACTTCAGGGTGATCTTCTCCATGAATCGCTTCTTGAAGGAAGCCAGCAGAGACTGAAACACAGGTGTACATCACTTTACGGCACAGCAA
Organism: Theodoxus fluviatilis; assembly: GCA_034096865.1. NCBI lineage: Eukaryota > Metazoa > Mollusca > Gastropoda > Cycloneritida > Neritidae > Theodoxus > Theodoxus fluviatilis. Next base: position 65,800 of record JAWQFJ010000339.1, read on the forward strand.
TCTCCAGTGCAACAAGCAGTTTCAAGCTGTAGTAACTGCATGACAAATGAATAGCAGACCAGACATTCAGAAAAACAAAATGACAAAACTACCCACTACTACAGATTTCACTTGCAGACCTGCCTACCCCCCTTAAGGCCAATTCGGGAGATTCTGAACAACATTCCTGGGTCCGGGGGGGGGAAGGGGACTCAACTGAAACGTGATAGCAGGGGGGTGGGGGTAGGGTGGAGATCGGCCCTATAGGAGCGCTTCGAGCTCAGCTGAAACGTGGGGGGGGGGGGGGGGGGAGAGAGAGAGAGAGAGAACAACCCTATGAGACTGCTTAGAACTCAACCGAATCGTGAGAGCGGGTGGGGGGGGGGGGAGTGTTTTCACTGATATTGAAATAGGGAGAATTCAAAGCCTAATCGGGAGGTCGGAAGGTGCAGGCCTAAATCGGGAGTCTCCCGATTTTTTCGGGAGAGTAGGCACGTCTGCACTTGACAAATGGCTCGCAACTAAGAGTGAACACGGAACAGACTTGATGTAAGGGCTTCCTCACCTTTCTCAGAGTGATCACACGCTTCTTGGGCCCCATGATGCATCCCTTGAGCATGACGAAGTCATTGCGGACTTCGCCATAGTGAGGGAAACCACCAAGAGGGGTGATGGTCTTCTCAGTGGGGTCAAACTCGGTGGCGGCGTTGTTCTTGATCACCTCACCATCCTGCAACAAAACCCCGACACGTTCACTCATGAGGGAAGCTTTGAGCAGCTGCAGTCATGTCACACTCACTGCTATATGAAGTACACACTAGTATCTTTTCTTACATTTCAAATCATGGTCAAGATGATCCTACAAATGTATGCAACAATTTATTAAACAGATTAAGTAGTCTACAGATAGATCATCCCTAGCACTTATAACAACAATTACTGCAAGGGGTTAAGATGCACAATTCACAACAAAAGGAGGCTTTCCCTCTAAAATCATAGTCAAATGTTTATAATGGGTCCAAGTCAATCCCTTACCTTCTGGTGGATGCCAGCTCCAATGCGGTAGATCTTCTTATTGATCTCAGTGCGGTGGTGGTAGCCCTTCTGACCAGCGCGGGCCACAGTGTACTGCACACGACTGGGATGCCAGGCTCCAATACAGGCCACCTTGCGCAGACCCTTGTGGGTCTTGCGGGGCAGTTTCTTGGTGTGCCATCGGGAGGTGACACCTGCAGAGGAACAGCCATTTCATGCTCATATGCAGCACAGAATGTCCCATCAACTCTTACCAACACCATATTCAAGTGCCTTCTTAAGGCAAGACACGGGTCGAAAAGTTGGGAAAATTTCATATCTGGACGTTTTTGAGATAACATCAGTTTTGAGTAGTTCAAACACTTGCAAATGCTCCCACGTGTTTTTTTCGACCTGTCATTCGATAATTAGTTGAATTAAATGGCTTTTAAAAACATCACTCCTCGTAAAAAACGTTAAAAACGTCATTGATGCATCGTATTTTATGACTTTTGGAAAAATTGTAACTTTCGATCTATTCTACGAAGAGGTTCACGCCCGGTACCGTTGGAAAGCTCGTCTTTTCGATCGAGCACAGCAAGGGAAATCACTCCGCCAACTATAGTGGTCTATTTTTAGTTGATGATTTCAAACAGCGTACACAGGGTTGTTTGCAAACTCACTAGCCAATCATTGAGCTTAGAGAGGGAATTCCACTTGTTTCAACCAATCAGAGACTCCAAAGCGAGGATTCCCTGGCCCACAATGCATCGTAAACATGGCTGCCGCTTCAACGCTAATTCTCTCAGTTAGTTTATGTTTTGCACCAAATCGAATAAATTCGACTTCAATCAAACAATCAGAGAATGCCCATGAGTGAATAAACTCAACATTATGCCGCGACCGAAAAATAGTGGGCGAAGAGAGCAGCTTTCGGCTGCACGCACCTCGAAAATACTTCGCGGTCAAGGTCGAAAGTCTAGTTCTACTTCGTCAACGCCTGCGTTGACAGTGCCATCGCGATTGCTGCCTCCTCGTCCCTCCATCTCAACTGCCTCGATTCCGGAAGAAACTTCAAACACATCGGCATCAAGGAGGAAGATACAGATGATGCAGGCAGAAGCGAAGCAGCCGATTGAAACCGATCATAAGTGGGTCAACGTGCACTTAGATCAGCTGAGTGAACTAATGAACGATGTTCTTTGCCCGAACTGTTTTCGGTCTGGTCTCACCTTCAGCATACTATACGATGAAGACAATGGCTTAGCCAGAAAACTTTGCTTGAAATGTGGAGCCTGTGATGCCAGAAGAATGAAGAAAGCTAATGTGGCAGCCTCTGTTCAGGCATAGCAACAGCGCCTACACTATGTCAGTATGTGGCTTCATGCCTTCAACTCAATGCATCAGAAGAGGAGGCTTCAGGAGGAAGAAGAAGGGGAAACCTATGGTGCTGGAATGGCAAACTGACTTGTTGTTGACTCATTCACAGCATGTGTCTCTGAAGTTGCCTTTATTGACCTTGGCATTTCCTGTGTAGTAGTAGGGCTGATCCTTTCCTCTTGAGCATGAACTTTTCCATCCCTGCATTTTTTTGTACTCACTGCACAAAAACACTAAAAACTGGAAACTGTAAGTTCAGTTTCATTTTTTTAGCATGTGTAGTCCTGCTGGATGAATGTATGAATAAATGAAACAAGTTTTAGCCATGATGGATAGTTTTAGAAGGACTTATGCATGACTAAAAGTTGTTTTTGCCATTTTCTCAAAATGTGTTTTTTTCATAGAGTTCAAATCTATTAATTACTAAAACTCATCACAGGATGATGATGATGACTTGTAATTTTGCAGGTATGTTACATGTATAATAATTTAAGAACATACAGACACTTTTTGCTGTAAACTGATTATTTGGCCAGATATGATTTTTTGTCTTTGATGTTGAACCTACTTTATCTGCAATTCGGATATTGATGTGGAAGCAATAAGTACAATTGTTTTTACGTTTTGCATTACAAACATAATCTTCTGTACATTTAAAGATAAAGAGTGTACAATTTTAATGCAAAAAGAATTTTTAAGAAATATCAAGTAGTTAAGAAGTTATAGAAATTTAAAAAGATACAGAAATTTGCATATTTTTGCATGTTAGGCGGCCATTTTGGATTACCCATAATTCTAATTACTGTCAAACTTTGATGTTTTGATTAACTGTTATGAGTTCTTTCATGCCAATGAAACAAAAAAATTCAATAAACATATCTAAAAATTTCATGCTTCCTAGTAGTGTCTTGCCTTAAGGGGGGATACGGCAGTGCAAACTCACTATTTTCTTGATTTTCGTCGATGTTGGGATTATTGCAGATTTGAGTTGCATAACCATCCTACTAACCAGCGCTGGTCTTTATAAGTGTGAAATGTGCTCGAAAATATTTATAAAATCTTAAAATGTACACTACCTGTCACCGAAATAAATTGTTTCTTAGCTTTTTGGGGCTGACGGTGTCATTGTTTTCCACTTGACAACATACACGATCGAAGCTTGAATGCCGACATGTTTGGTATCATTTTGTAGCTCTTTCCATTAGGAGAATGCTGCAAGGGAGAGAACTCCTCTATACTAACTCATGATAGCGTGGTTGACCTCAATAGGAGAGCCTATTTTGCGGGAGAACAAAGGAAATGGTCACGTGGGCCAATCAGAAGCTTAGGATTCCTCCCACAATTCTCCACTGCATGACGACAACATGGCGCCTCAGGTTGATCGCAGAATCTACTCGTAACTCTTCGCGTGTATTATTATTGTGATTTTGGTGCACTGAAGAAGCCAAATGCCGAGGAAAGGAAAACTAGTTAGAAGCAGGCAGTTAGAAGCTGCCAGGGCTGCAAAACGGCAGGATCTACCTCCTGCACCGATGTCAACGGATTCTCCGCGGCACGATCGATCGGTTATTTCGACTCCTGCACCGATGTCAACTGATTCTCCACAGCACGAGCGATCAGTTATTTCACCTCCTGCACCGATGTCAACAACAGATTCTCCAGTCCCATCCACTTCGTCGACTGATTGTGCAACTCAAGAACCGTTTCCATCCACTTCCCAAGCTGGAATTAGTGAATCAACTTCGGTTTCTGCATCTCGGAAGAAATTGGAAATAGCAGCAAGCAGAAGTGCAGACACTGCCTGTGGAGATGCTCAGTCTCAGAATTGGCTGATTTCCCACGTGGATCAGTTGACGAAACTGCTGGCACAAGTTCCTTGCCCAGAATGTTTTAAAAATCAACTGGAAGTAGGCATCTGTGAAGGTGGAAATCAAGGATTTTCCACTAAATTGGAGCTCCTGTGTCACAAATGCCCCTTCAGAGCCGATGAACTGAGTTCTCCAAGAGTGGGAGGGTCCACAAAGAAGAACGTGGCATTTGAAGTCAACAGACTGATGACTCTGTTTAGTCATGTGGTTGGGTCAGGCCATCGGGTTCGAGAGAAATTCAGCACCATCTTCGGATTGCCAGGAATGCACAAGAAGACCTTCCAGCGCCACGATCGGCTACTGACAGGTAAGAAAAACAATCATCTTGCTCAATTAAATTTCTTACATTGATCTGTGTATAATTATTGGTATTTTGTCGCATTCTGACACGATTCTAAATCCATGAATACTGCTTCCTATGAATTGATTATTGCAGTCATCTAAGCTTTGTTTTCAGTTAGTATTTATGAATATGATCATATATTTAGTCCATGTCTTGTAATTTGCAGAAGTTGAAGTTCAGGAGGGTGCAGAGGTCCTGGAGCGTGCTGCTGCTGCTGTCAGAGAGGCCTACTCAGCAACTGATGAAGATCTTCAGGAGAGTCTTGTTGGAGGAGAGATTCCCATCATAGACATTAGTGTATCTTATGATGGGACCTGGCACAAAAGAGTCATTGTGCTGATAAGCATTTATTTTGCATTTTGTCCAACTCGGTTTTGAAGTGTCTGTAATTTTTTATAAATAGTTTCAGGAAAGATTTTGTCTAGATATTAGCTGTGGAGGTTGTTCAAGTTTCATAATGAGGGGCCAGCAATGCCATATGACTGGAGAAGTTTGATTATTGAATACTAGGACATTAAATCTTTTTTCCTTGATTTCTCAAAATATGGTTTTTGCTATATTTGAAAATACAAGGGAAAAAAGGGGACATGATACAGCCCTGAAATTTACAGGTCTTATTCTTTCTTATGTTTCCTTCATTATTACAGAATAATATTGAGATTTTCATGCATGAATCTGCTGTATTTATTCATCCAGTTGATTTCTTCAGTCTAATCAGTCATTGTGCTGATAAGCATTTATTTTGCGTTTTGTCCAACTCGGTTTTATAGTGTCTGTAATTTTTTATAAATAGTTTCAGGAAAGATTTTGTCTAGATATTAGCTGCGGAGGTTGTTCATATGTTTCAAAATGAGGGGCCAGCAATGCCATATGACTGGGGAAGTTTGATTATTGAATACTAGGACATTGAATCTTGTTTTCCTTGATTTCTCAAAATACGGTTTTTGCTATATTTGAAAATACAAGGAAAAAAAGGGGGGCATGATACAGCCCTGATATTTACAGGTCTTATTATTTCTTATGTTTCCTTCATTCTTACAGAAGAATATTGATATTTTCCCATTCTTCTTGTTGTAATTGTCTAAAATGTGTCTGGGAAACAGGGTTTTCACGGCATAGCTTATGGGATAGTGGACCTCAAATTTAGAAAATTGGTTAGACTGCATAGAAACTGATGCCCTTCTGTAAAAAGTTTGAGTTGATGTGTATCTTGCTGAATAAAAAAAATGGTGTAGTTATGAGTTGTAGTTTTTGAGTTTTGTATTTTTAAATATATTGCATGTGGCGGCCATCTTGGAAGGTTTCCATGGCAACAGAAGGTTTAAAAATTTTTATCTTTACAGTTTTTAATACCCAACATGTGTACCTTTGATATGAAAATAATTATGTATTTAGAAAAGAACTGCTTTACTCCAGCCCTATAGGCACTGCCATATCCCCCCTTAAGGAACTACTTCAACCAAGGGGCAGGTAAAGATCTTGAAAATTTCTATGACGGAGCCCTGAAAGAGCACTACAGGTCACCATAAGTAACAAGGCAAAACATTTGCACATCAAATTCCCAGCATGGAACTAGTCAGGAAAAGTATTGGGAGGAATTAGGCTTTGGCTGCAGGCATCAGAAGGAAGGCAGCAAGATGGAAGTTCAACACTGGTGTTCAGGTACCTCTGGCAGGAGGTGCCCATCGTTCTCATCATATGCAAGCCAGCCATTGCCATCTTTGCAAATAAGTCTTGCTGCAGTTTGCACTGAATGAAGAAGGGAGGGAGGGAGATAGATAACGTTCCAAAAAGGACACCTAGAAATTAAGGGGGGATACGGCAGTGCAAACTCACTATTTTCTTGATTTTCGTCGATGTTGGGATTATTGCAGATTTGAGTTGCATAACCATCCTACTAACCAGCGCTGGTCTTTATAAGTGTGAAATGTGCTCGAAAATATTTATAAAATATTAAAATGTACACTACCTGTCACCGAAATAAATTGTTTCTTTGCTTTTTGGGGCTGACGGTGTCATTGTTTTCCACTTGACAACATACACGATCGAAGCTTGAATGCCGACATGTTTGGTATCATTTTGTAGCTCTTTCCATTAGGAGAATGCTGCAAGGGAGAGAACTCCTCTATACTAAGTCATGATAGCGTGGTTGACCTCAATAGGAGAGCCTATTTTGCGGGAGAACAAAGGAAATGGTCACGTGGGCCAATCAGAAGCTTAGGATTCCTCCCACAATTCTCCACTGCATGACGACAACATGGCGCCTCAGGTTGAACGCAGAATCTACTCGTAACTCTTCGCGTGTATTATTATTGTGATTTTGGTGCACTGAAGAAGCCAAATGCCGAGGAAAGGAAAACTAGTTAGAAGCAGGCAGTTAGAAGCTGCCAGGGCTGCAAAACGGCAGGATCTACCTCCTGCACCAATGTCAACGGATTCTCCGCGGCACGATCGATCGGTTATTTCGACTCCTGCACCGATGTCAACAACAGATTCTCCAGTCCCATCCACTTCATCGACTGATTGTGCAACTCAAGAACCGTTTCCATCCACTTCCCAAGCTGGAATTAGTGAATCAACTTCGGTTTCTGCATCTCGGAAGAAATTGGACATAGCAGCAAGCAGAAGTGCAGACACTGCCTGTGGAGACGCTCAGTCTCAGAAGTGGCTGATTTCCCACGTGGATCAGTTGACGAAACTGCTGGCACAAGTTCCTTGCCCAGAATGTTTTGAAAATGAACTGGAAGTAGGCATCTGTGAAGGTGGAAATCAAGGATTTTCCACTAAATTGGAGCTCCTGTGTCACAAATGCGGCTTCAGAGCCGATGAACTGAGTTCTCCAAGAGTGGGAGGGTCCACAAAGAAGAACGTGGCATTTGAAGTCAACAGACTGATGACTCTGTTTAGTCATGAGGTTGGGACAGGCCATCGGGTTCTAGAGAAATTCAGCACCATCTTCGGATTGCCAGGAATGCACAAGAAGACCTTCCAGCGCCACGACAGGCTACTGACAGGTAAGAAAAACAATCAATTTGCTCAATTAAATTCCTTACATTGATCTGTGTATAATTATTGGTATTTTGTCGCGTTCTGACATGATTCTAAATCCATGAATACTGCTTCCTATGAATTGATTATTGCAGTCATCTAAGCTTTGTTTTCAGTTAGTATTTATGAATATGATCATATATTTAGTCCATGTCTTGCAATTTGCAGAAGTTGAAGTTCAGGAGGGTGCAGAGGTCTTGGAGNNNAATGCCACTCATCACCAAAAATATTTGTAAGTGTTATAAATACATTTATAATGTTTTATAGCACAATATAGGTCTTCTTCTTTGTACATAACCATTGCTGATCCTATAAAGTGTGATTCTTGTAGTTTGGTAGGGGGTCAAAAATTGTAACGTGCATTTTTCAGTGATTGTGTTATATAACAAAAACTATTCAATCTAGAACAATAAAAATTCATGTGAATCATCCTTGTTGTGTGTTTGTATTGTGTGCAAAGTTTCATTAAGATAGCTAAAACAGTTGCTGAGCAATGAATTTTTTTCTGATACCCCCGTTTTCTACGCCATGTGCCCCCTTAAGCTATGATAGCGTGATATGGCTCGCCAACCATAGCTCCACTGTGTGCGAGTTAGTTGACCCACTACGTCTCTCTGCACGATTCGTGGGGAACGAGTGACTAGAGACACCGTAACTTGCCTTGCGTTTGCTCTGAACTGTTCTAGCGATTTTTGTGCTTAACGGTTTTGGTTAACCTTGAAAGGCTGATGAGCCGTGATGCACCGTCCGTCCATCCTTTGGTGCCAACTGTGGAAACTTTGTACACCTTTGTGCTGGCGAGCGGAATGGGGGACGTGTAATTGGCCGCCTTTCCAAAATTTGACTGAAGACACTTCCGGAGAATGATTACCCCTTATATGGAGGACGTGTGATTGGACAGTGAGGGAGACTGGGCGTGGCCCGAGTGTTCTCATTGGATGAGAACACATATTTCGAAGGCGTCCATGCTTCGAGTATATAATTCCCGCCCTCCCCGTGGTCTGGGCGGGAAAACACCATTAACGAGTAAAGACCACCCCTATGCGAAACGCCATACCGACCTCGTTCAAAGAGACATGGCTCCCCCCCCCCCAGTCGAGTAGTGAGGCGCCCGCCCCTTGGTCTAGTCACCGTGCCTGCCAGCGTATGAAACCAGTCTAGACACTCCCGCGTCTGCCCTGTTTCCAGGACGAAAGTTCAAGTCACCTTGCTCGCCAGCGTATGAAACTACAGGTCAAGATTCTCATGCATCTGCCCCGTTTCCAGGGCGAAATCGTGCTCTTCAGCGCATGAAGCTACAGACAAGATTCCCCTGCGTCTGCCCCGTCTCCAGGGCGAAAGTTCAAGCCACCGTGCTTTCACCTTTTACCAGGGTGAAATTCACGTTTCGTCGTGCCTGCCTGCGCACCGGTTGCCTCCCCCTTTCCCCCACCTAGTGTGTTGACAGATCACGGCTACCTCGTTTTAGGACTACCTCGCACTTGTCGACAAATACAGTCTTTGAAGCAGATAAGTTCATTTTATTCGGTTGGCGAGCCATATTGATTCTGGGTAAAAGATTTAATTGAATTATCATTGTTTGATGATCATCGTTACTAACCTCTAGTTTTTTGTTTTTTAAATCGTTATTGAGAGAAATTAAAGTGATGTTTTTTACCTTTGTCCTCACCGTTTTTCTGTCGTGTTACATTGTTTGATAGAATGACTGTGAGATAGTGTTGCCAGTTCGGCTGTGTGTGTGTGCTTTCCCCTAGACATTATTTTAAAGAACGAGCCAAGTCGAACTCGTAACACATATTATAATGTCGCTAATTAGATTACATGAAGACATCTTGTCTATCTTGTTTTAAAAAACTCTGCAACCTAGAACTGTAACTATATGTTTTCTGTTTGTGTAAGGCTTGAAATTTTTTTAATCTTCAGCAAATGCAAAATTTACCAAATGTTTTTCTAAAAAATTCTCATTGTAGTATCAGACTACTCATCCATCTACAAAATGGGAAAAAAACTAAGTGACTAGCACAAACACACAATTTTATATCGATTTCTACATGAAGCTATCATCGCAACAGCTCATGTGGCATCCATTTGTCTCGAAGCAGCATTGCATTGTGATAGCAATTCCAGCTCTCCAATTGGTCCATTCGCGTCAGCTGACCAGATCTCACATAATCTAACTTCTTTGTGCCACTTTCCAGTGATACTTAATTTGCAGGGGTTCATTCAAAATTTAGACCCGTTGCCAAGACCCAAACATTGCAAATTTTGACGAAATATTGCACAAGACTCGTTTGGTAGGTGGGTGGTATGTTTTATTGCTGAATTTAGCCCATTGTGACGAGTGGAGATATTTTAATGTTAATTTAGACAGTTCATAGGAAGATATGTGAGAGTCAGCCGGCCTCAAATAACGGTAGTTATGATAGAGTCAGCCATGCCTTGTGAGAGTGGGGAATCTCTCTTTTTCCCGCCATAGTGGATAGACTCCGTCATCTGATACGACGTCACTTGAAGGAGAGTGCGACGTCATCAGGAGTGGGATTTGAGAATGGATTCCAACACGGAAGAGAACAGACGGGTGTACTCAAGGGAGAGAGAGAATGAGTCTCGACGGAGAGTCTGAGCCCCTGTGATGAGTGCTTGCAGATAAGAGAGAGAGAGAGAGAATCTCGGATCCAATGGCGGAGTGTTTGAGCCACAGTGATGGTTCTTGCTGGAAAGAGAGCGGACGGTTTGTTCTCCAGTGGAAGGGGATGTTTCCGTTCATGTTGCGCAGCACTGGTAACTTGGAGTGCAATCTGGTAGCCTCGTCTACTGTCTACCTGACGGGATGCCAACCTGATGGATTGAAATGCCATGGCAGTCCGTGTGTTTGATGGCAGTCCGTGTGTTTGAAGACGGTATCCTCCACTGCCCATCTGTTTAGTGAACTACCATACATGTGCCCTGTGCCTCTACAGTTTTGGACCCAGATGCCTTTCTCACTTCTCTGTGGTGGGAGCGTGACCTGCTAATACTACCGTCATCCTCAACGATCCAGATGTGTTTGAAACCAGGCCCACCCCTCGTAAATGGAGAGAACTATTGGATAACGGGCGTCAACGGACAGTACCATCTGGACGTCATGGGTGTTACTGGATCCTAACCAGATAGGTGTCACCTTTCATTTATAGGCTGGCTGGCTGATAATCTTAGATACAATTGATTAGACCATTTTCTTTACACTGATAAATTATAAATTAGTAAAATCCGTTGAATTCAGAAACGTTTTTTCCTCATGAATTTGGTATCTGTTGTTTTCAATCCGTTCTTAACAACAGTGGCATGAACTTTGTTATGGCACCCCCATGTCCTAACCCCTAGACAACAAGAAGAGCCACAATATTTATAAGAGGACTGAGTGGGGTCGTAACACCATAAAGAGATCGTTTTCACACTACAGCAACATCGGGTCCATATCTAGATAGGTCACAGAGGGCAAAATCGGCAAGTTTTCAAAACCGACAAAGTAAGCCCAAATTATCTATTTCCACTGCCGGGTCTCCTCTCAAATGAAGTGCAACTACATAACCTCAGCACTGTCAATTATCCCCAACATGACACCTACCTGGGTGTGCAGAATGACACGGATGACCTTGCAGTGTTTCTTCATGAGCTTGAAGTCCTTCTCGATGGCCTTCTTGCCGTCTTCCTCACTCCACTTCTTGGAGGCCTTGGTGAATGCCTTCTTCTTCTTGGAGCGCGCCCTTCAATTGGAGAAGTAAAACATGCCAGACTGCCTCCTTTGAAAGGCAGTTCTCAGTTCATCAGCCAGCTTGGGCCGAGCGGAACTGTGGCATCAGCTCTTCAGCAGAGCGCCGAGCGGAGCTGGTTAAGTGATCAAGTGAGGCAAGGAATGTCTCGCAAGCACAAACATGTAATGCTTTAGTGATTTGTCTTCTAGTAGCTACCCTGAGAAAAATGTTCTCATTTAATCTGTATGCAAATCTAATTACCACTGCAACAGTACTACCTTCAATCCCGCCTACAATAATTCTGTACTAACTACCTCTACCGTAATATTCTACTTTAAATATGATCAAAGTGTTGGACTCAGCTTCCAAGTCTGATCTGGAGACCGCAAAACCTGCTGAATACTCACCAGTTCTTGTAGAAGCGGCGGCGGCATTCTTCACTCAGGTGCTCAGCCCAGATAGTCTTCAAGGAGCGCATGCCCCTAGGAGTTTCCATGTAGCCCACAACACCGACACACACCATAGGGGGAGTCTCAATAATCGTTACTGCTTCCACAACCTCCTTCTTGTTCACCTCTGAAAAAGAAGCATGTCAAGATGCCATATTGGTACTTGGATGATCAGCAAAGCTGTGGAGTGTGGTGGAAATCCAATGACGATGACACTAATAAAACGAAAAAATTGTTGAATACGGACTTGTATAGCGTTTTACCATTCCAACAGATCTGCATGACTTGCATTAGACAGTCTCAGCACTCTGCGGGTAGTGTAAATTCCACTGAATCGACATGCAGTTATCAGTATTTACACAAATTACACTTGAAGAACGAAAAGTGATAAAACAATAGTTTTAATCTATCACGTATCAGCAATCCATGGCTCCCTTTAGCAGCGACAATAAGCACGATTGTATCATTGTAAAGACGTAAAATATGAACGCTCGATTTCACATAAGAAAGCCTTATCACGTGCCACGTGAGCAACTATTTGAACTTACTCGATCCGGGTCTGTCCACCTCTCGGACGATATGGGTCATGCCGGCTTTGTAGCCGAGGAAAGCCGTGAGATGAACGGGCTTGGTCTTGTCATCCTTAGGGAAAGCCTTTACTTTCCCACGAGCCCGCTTGCTTCGTTTCTTGGGCAGAAAGCCCTTCGAGCCGTGACGCGGCGCAGAGAACTTGCGGTGCGACTGAAAATTCAAGAAACATATCAAAATCTTGTAATCAGCAGTGCATATAGTTAAATGTAAAAACTCAAATCATGAAAGAAATTGCTTAAGCACAAATGGTGTAACTTCAACATTCCAAAGGCGCGATTTAGCCAGATTAAGTTGACCGGTGTGGAAACACAACCTACCATGATTGATGCCGCGGAAGGAAAGGACGGAAGTGTGTCGGTGCGGTCCTAATTAGGCGTTAAAAAAATAATAACAGGAATTCTTTACTCATTAAGTATCGACATAATCGATAAATAGTGTTTATATGAGATTGATAGTTGTAGTTTATTTCATATATCATGATGATGGTACGGGGGTTAATTTTTACGACATATTGATTATGATACAAAACTCATAATAACGCATTATTTACGTCAATTTAGATCTATATCATCAATAATCATATATATATTACACCGATCTATATAGATTCTACGTCGCAGTAACGGCACCGTTTCTTTTTACGATACCTTCACCTTCACAGCGGCTTCAAGATGTCAGACGACGACCCGTGCGGGCCCGCCGTTCCTAAACCCGCCTATGAGAGATTTGCAATGGGGTTGTTCAAAGTTATCGATCGTCCAGTGACCTGGTTCAGAGGTAAAATTGGTCTTTCTCATATTGTCGTTTTTTTCATCGGACCACACGTGCTCATGTCGGCATGCAAGCACATCGCCATCATCATGAGATTGACAATCATTCAATTGAATTCGACTGAGCTTAATCTTCCAAGTTGTTTGCGCGTAGTCCGATGCCGTCTTAGTAAAATGCGTCCATGCAAAGTACGTGACCTCATTAGCATGTGTCGAATTATGATCGTATGGACATGTATACGCACACTGTCCATTGCTGGACGCTGTCGAAACAGCAGCGGTGACGATGTGTTGAACTTGAAGGAGTCGGACTAACCTAGTGCCACTACTAGGCACTAGCCAGCAGGCATGAAGTACGTGTATGAAATCACCTCACTCTTTAGCGATATATAGTTTCTGTTGTTTTTTCATTGCCTTAATGAAAGGCTATGCACACAATATTCTGTGCAAGATGTGACCTTCACATGCATCCATGTCCCCCACCCCCACCCCCACCCCTACACACACACCCATGCCTATCTACAAGCGCGCATACACACACACACACACACACACACACACACACACACATGCTCATGCACACATGCTCATGCACATGCACAATACATCTATTCAATAATTCACATACACAAAATACACACACATACACACACACACACACACACACACACACACACACACACACACACACACACACACAGTGACACACACACACACTGACATGCATGCAGGCACTCATGCATTCACACACACACACACACACACACACACACACATACATGCCTATCTACATATGCATGCACACACACACACACACACACACACACACACACACACACACACAGTCTGTTTAACTGTTTTTTGTCCCACAATTTCAGTAAATGAACTGTCTGAAATTGTTAAGGCTGCAATGTTTAATTGAAGACTGCAGCAGGTGTAGCTCATTACTGCTCTGTGAGAACAATTATGTTATTTCACTCTCCTCCACACAATTTTCATATTTTGACAGAGTATTATTTTTTCCTCCGTTAACCAAAGATGTAAAAAGGCGTTAATACTCAGGTAGGGGTTCATGCTGGTTATTCTGGAAGTACAGAGATATTTTAGTTGTCATTCTCAGGTACTTGCCTTTACATAGCATTTTATCTCACTGGAAATTTATTTTTGTTGTTTGTGTGTGTGTGTGTGTGTGTGTGTGTGTGTGTGTGTGTGAGAGAGAGAGAGAGAGAGAGAGAGAGAGAGAGAGAGAGAGAGAGAGAGAGAGAGAGAGAGAGAGAGAGAGAGAGAGAGCAATATCTTTTTGGACCAGAAACTTTGATAAAACAGATCCTCAAAACCTGGTCAAGACCAACCATCCAATGTGATCAATTTGTATGCAGAAACTGGCAGATGTAACAAATCCACAAAGTTCTTAAAGGAAAATTTCATTCATACCTTTTACCATTCCTGTGGAGATACAAATGTAAAAATGATGTCATTTGGCATTGTCATTACTTGAGAATGTGGCTCTGTGCTTACAGAGAAAGTGGTGTTGCCAAATCAGAAGAACTACCCCTACTACCACAGGCGCTACAGGCGGGTCCCCACCATCGACGAGTGCTACACCGACGATGCGGTCTGCATCTATGAAGCCAACCAGCAGCACAGAAGAGACAAGTAAGGAGACGTGTTTAGGGCTGCATCAGCTGGGCCTCAGTGCTGGTGTGCTGTCTGCTTCTGAGCATGACTGAATCAAAAGTGTTCAGCGCTGCATCAGTCTTTCAGTGCTTGTGTGCTGTCTGGTTCGAAGAATGACTGAATCAAAGTATTCAACACTGCGACAGCTGCTCTCACAGCTGGTTCCCCCTGTGGGTTCGGGGTAAGAATTGACCCACCACGTCTCCCTACGACATTCGTAAGAGGCGAATAGCTAGGGACACCATGACTTGATTTGCGTTTGCTCTGAACTGTTCTAGTGATTTTCGTGCTAAATGGCCTTACATAGCCTACAAGGCTGATAGGCCGTAAAACACTGCCCATCCCTACTCACAGGTGGTGTGCTGTCTGGTTTTGCGCATATTGGAATAGTCAGTGCTGGCTCCAAGTGTTTGCAGTGGGTAAAAGCCTATTCTTGTGTGCTGGCATAGGATACTGGCTCAGCCCTGCACGAGGCTGATTCTGCATGGGTACACAATCCAGTAGGGTTGCACATGATGCAACCTCTAAACTGTATTGCCATGTGTTGTCACTAGCTTTCTGTAATGGCCATTCTAACACTGACTGTGACCTCGTTGATACTGGCTGTCTGTACCCATACTGGTCCTAAACATCCACTGTTGTGGTGGTTCTGGCTCTCTGTAGCTATGTTGGCACTGGCTGTCTGTACATATGCAAATGTAGCTGTCAATATCTGTGATGTCACTGACCTGTGTCTATTTGTTGTCAGTTTGGGGGTTTAAAAAGAGTGTAGGAAGCACAGGTGTGACAAACAAAACTTAACCTCAAGAGAACTGTGTAGTGACACAGACTGACAAAACTTCCTCACAAATGCAGCAAACTTTTTTTATTTTGAGCAGGTGAAACTCTGATAACCCATTGGTTGCATGCCACTGTAGTGTGAGGAAACTCTGATAACCCATTGGTTGCATGCCACTGTAGTGTGAGGAAACTCTGAGAAGACAGTGCTGCCAGTTTTGTACAGATATTTTGTCAGACTGTGTTGACAGACAGCTGTCGTGAATCTGTCCTTGAGTTGGGACTTAGTGTCTATACCAGTGTAAGTGATGGATGTCTACGTCTGTTGATACTGGCTATATATACACATTTGTTGGTACCAGCTGTCAGTAACTGTTATGGTACACATGTGCCAAGCTATGAATGAAAGTGTGTATGTGAGTTGCCCTCATAGCATGCAGTTGATGGTATTCAGGTCTGGGTAGGCATAAGGATCAAACAGAAGGCTTGTAGCAGAATCCAAGCATGATATAAAACTGATGGTTCCTTCTTTGAGGCGTTCATAGATAGGCCAAAATCTCTGCAGTGAACACCTATGAAATTGTGGGCATTTTGGTAGTGTATGCAGACTGCCTGCCTTGTGTGTGTGCTTGCTGTCTGCTAGTGCTACTGCTGCTGTATTTTCAGGCTTGTGTGTGTGCTTGCTGTCACTGCTACTGCTGCTGTATTTTCAGGCTTGTGTGTGTGCTTGCTGTCACTGCTACTGCTGCTGTATTTTCAGGCTTGTGTGTGTGCTTGCTGTCACTGCTACTGCTGCTGTATTTTCAGGCTTGTGTGTGTGCTTGCTGTCTGCTACTGCTGCTGCTGCTGTATTTTCAGGCTTGTGTGTGTGCTTGCTGTCTGCTAGTGCTACTGCTGCTGTATTTTCAGGCTTGTGTGTGTGCTTGCTGTCACTGCTACTGCTGCTGTATTTTCAGGCTTGTGTGTGTGCTTGCTGTCACTGCTACTGCTGCTGTATTTTCAGGCTTGTGTGTGTGCTTGCTGTCACTGCTACTGCTGCTGTATTTTCAGGCTTGTGTGTGTGCTTGCTGTCTGCTACTGCTGCTGCTGCTGTATTTTCAGGCTTGTGTGTGTGCTTGCTGTCTGCTAGTGCTACTGCTGCTGTATTTTCAGGCTTGTGTGTGTGCTTGCTGTCACTGCTACTGCTGCTGTATTTTCAGGCTTGTGTGTGTGCTTGCTGTCACTGCTACTGCTGCTGTATTTTCAGGCTTGTGTGTGTGCTTGCTGTCACTGCTACTGCTGCTGTATTTTCAGGCTTGTGGACAGCCAGATTGTGAAGATCCTTCGTCAGAAGAAGATCGAGTGCTACACGTGGGAGGGACCTGATGCCAAGTACAAGTGTAATGAAGTGACCCGGGAGTATGAGGAGGCAGCCACCAACTGGTTCATAAAGTGTGAGTACCTTACCCTTGTAGAACAGCTTTTTTTTTCTTTTCCAGGGCCTGTCCTGTATATTCCAAGGGCTATCAGTTATCTCCCTTTTTCAGCCGGAATGTAATGGTATCAAAGTTTGTCAGACCTGGTGTAGTAGCATTTGATCAACAGGAATGTTTAGATCAAACTTGTATTGTTGTACTTGTTTTATATTCTACAATTGCAGGAGTTCTTGTCAACAAGATGTTACTTGTTGAAACTGTTGCCTATGGGGTGCTCTTAGAAATGCAAGTCTTTTCTCATGACGACCCAAGTTTGGCCTGCAAGCAGATCTTTTCCTGTTTGGCTGGCTGGTTGAGGGCACCTGAGCACACATGCATGCATACATGAATACACACAGACACACACGGACATGCTTGTATGCATGTGCAAACATGCACACATATGCACACACATACATGCTTGCACACATGTGCTCACATGTGCGCACACACACACACTCACTCATGTACACACATACCTGCACACACACACTTACTAATCAAGACTTAAATATTGATAAGTAGAAATCATTTCTAACTCCAAATGTAATTGTGGTTATTTTTTTCTTATACTATCTGGGTTTTTTCACTTTGTATGATGATTTAACCCAGCAAGTTTAGAGTTGGACTTAACTTGAAATAACTGGAAGCAGACTGTAGGCATATTCAGCCCAGTTATGCAGCTGGGGGTAAATCACAGAGAGGATCCATGAAACGCTTATGATTTTGGTTGTGATGCATGTATTTATTTACTATTCTTCATTATGCATTCACTAAACAATGTAATTGAGACAACTTGTTTTTCAGATGGTGACATTCCCATCACTGGAGATGTCCGTGACGTCTACATGAAGCAGAAACATCGCCTGATATATGAGCGAAGGCACGGACAGAAGTTGTATTAGAAGTTGTGTGACAGAGTACCCAGGCAGTGTGAGATGCTAGAAAAAGAGGAGGTTGCTTGTAACTGTACATTAATATAGATTACATTTCAATGCTGTGGAACCATTTAAATGTATGTATATCTACTTCCTGGTGATCTGCCTCCCTGCTTCGAATAAATGGAAGTGAAAATTCTTATTGGGCCTGCTTTCATGTCTTGCCATTTGCAAAAATGATAGAGTCAATCTGATATCTTTTGCAATTTTCAGATTGCATCATCACAACATGCATTGAATTACCTCAAATTGATACTAAAGCCAACACAATAAAGCTTGTGGTTAAGTGAACGTGGCCCCCCAATAGAAACGGTGACTAGGTAGGCCTGATTTTTTTTACTCACATGCGAAGCAAAAGTGAGTCTATGTACTCAGCCGTGTCGTCCGTCCGTCCGTCCGTCCGGGCGTAAAAACCTTAAACGGTGGATTTTTCTCGGAGACTATTAAGTCTATCAACACCAAATGTGGCATGATGGTGTATGATGACAAGGCCTCAAAAAACATACATAGTGACTTGACCTTGCTTCAAGGTCAAGGTCACAGGAGCCATAAATGTGGTCTCAAAAACAGTCATTTTTCACATTTTCCCAATTTTCTCCCACGTTATTGAGAATGGCGACCTTAGCTACAAGTGGTATATAGGTCAAAGCAAGCCCTATCTTTTGATACCAGTTTGGTTGACCTTGCTTCAAGGTCAAGGTCACAGGAGCTCTTCAAAGTTGGATTGTATACATATTTTGAAGTGACCTTGACCCTGAACTATGGAAGATAACTGTTTCAAACTTAATAATTATGTGGGGCACATGTTATACTTTCATCATGAGACACATTTGTTCACATATCATCAAGGTCAAGGTCACTTTGACCCTTATGAAATGTGACCAAAATGGGGTAGTGAACCACTAAAAGTGACTATATCTCATGGTAGAAAGTGCCAATAAGCACCATTGTGCTTCCTATGTCTTGAATTAACAGCTTTGTGTTGCATGACCTTGGATGACCTTGACCTTGGGTCAAGGTCACATGTATTTTGGTAGGAAAAATGTGTAAAGCATTTCTTAGTGTATGATGTCATTGGTAGGTTTAGTCGTTTGAAGGTCAAGGTCAAGCATGTGAGTCGTATGGGCTTTGCCCTTCTTGTCTTTCCTATTCTTTTAAACAAGACCAGATTGAGACTGCACAGTTTTGTGTGTATGTATGCGTTTTAACAAATGTCATGTGTACAGTAGATTTATCTGAACATAATGTATCTTTTGCTGAAAACTCTTTTACTTGCGTAGTGCCCATAGGGTAGATTGGACAACATGCAGTTACCACCAATTTCCTTCTCTTTTTTCCTTCCTTTTTTTGGTAACCACAATCAACATAAAGTTTTGGGTCGGCAGGAAGAAAATGGTGTCTGTTTTTGGTGCTATGAAATATGCATTGGTTGATGATTCATGCACTGTTTGAACACGTGCACACTGAAAACTGGTCTTTTTTTAGAACAGTGTTTAAAATGTGCAAATATTCTGTCGGCAACCAAAGTTTACAGGCAAAGGGCAATTTTATTGTCTTCTAGCTCTGAAGAAGTCTTCAACTGCCCAGAAGAATGCACTGCACATGTAGATGATATCATCTCTTTTACACTGATGCCACACACTACAAGAATCCGTCTACAACACACACCTCAAACCCAAACACACGGGTGAAACTGCATTCCTCTCCCAACTCAACAAAACCTTAATGGTTGCCCGTGGCTCTCACGGTGTAACCTCAGCCACAACACCACACTAACCACGCAGATACAACAAAAAAAAAAACGTCCGCAACCGTCAAAAACGCAAACGCAACAAACTATGGTTGTCCACAACTGTCTCAACACGCAAGCATAACAGCTACAATTGTCAACACACGCAATCACAACAGCTACGATTGTCCACAATTGTCAAAACAATCACAACAGCTACAATTGTCCACAATTGTCAAAAACGCAAACACAACAACCGCTTGTCCACAACTGTCACTCTCACGCCAGCTCCACTACCACTGTCCACCACTGTCACATGGCGGCCTTCTGCGAAAGGCCGCAGCACGACGATGGAGAACCCAGGGGACGCTGAACATCGACCTTCCCCTGGACCAGGTGAGCTCAAGGTGACGGCATCAAACACCGTCAGGGACGCGCGGATGATGAGCGCCGAGTGATGACAGCAACAACAGCGATGAGGAGCCACGAGGACCTTGGCCGATGACGGTCGTGACACCTACGATTCACACATACACGCACAGGCCTAAACGGCCAGAATTAGCATACATGGCATAACGCATGACACACAATTCCCAACTCAAAACCGTTACCCCCCACAAAACTGGAAATAGTCATTCCACCGTAACTAAATATGACGGCACTCATTTAAAACACAGTCTTAGCCTTAAACTAGGGCCATTTCGAGCATTTAACTCTTATTCAAAAATCAATCAAATCAAAACACCAGCAAACCTACCACGAACCATGACATGATGCAAATGAGGCGAGAATGGAAACACGGCAAATGAATGAACGAAAAAACCCCGTTCTAAAATCCCACTGCCTATTTCAACTTCCCACCCACCCTAGAACAACAAACTAACAACCTAGTGAAAACTTTCACAAAGACAATTACACACAAACAAATACTCACATGGAAGAAACTCGGCCCTTCCCCTGGTGATGATTCTATTCGGCCTACGCCGACAACGACAATAAAGTCGCTAAACTATTCCAGGCTGGCAGAAGCCACGCCACGCACTGGGCCGACAGCGGTCGCGCCACAATCCACGGGCAGCGCGTCCACCCCTTCCGGTCTCGCAATTCCCGTGTGAGGGTGCACAGAGTTCACTCACCACGCCAATCCTCACGTGAAAACAGTGCAAAGCACCGACGAGGAGCGCCCTAACACACTACAACCACCCTACACGCCCAGCGTGCACACACAAGTTAACGAACACGAAAATTAACCCCCCAAAACCCGCAACCTGCTCGCGACAATCACATAAGACAGATGTGGAGGACTGGTCCTATATCTGGATTTTCTATAGAGATGCATTGGACTGTGAATTCTCATGCAAGTAAACATGGGGACATGGACATGTAGAGGCGTCATGCATGCATGTGTACATGTGCATGTGAGGGAGTGATCTGAGCTCTCCAGTGGAAAACAGATGACTACTTAAGCACTACAAAGACTGCCATAAAACACATCGAGCATTGAGACGGCTAGTTTGGGTCTACTGGACATCAACTACAGTTCCCGGAGTGCAGCAATTAGGGAAAGACTCAAAGCAAGTAGAGGTCAACCTTTGCTTGCTCTTTGGTAACGAGAGAAGCCTGTGAAAATGGTGTACTGGAGCTGTCTGCCCTAGTGACCACAGGTTCTCTGCATCTTCAGTTTCATTTGACTGAGATGGGAATTTCTGCACTAGTCTGTGCTTAATTGAGCAGACTTACTGTTTTACGTAGACTGCAGGCGACACGTAAAACTCAACCAAGGCAACGGCAGTAAATGAGAAGTCTCTTGAATAAACAGGGCAAGTACAAATGCAGTTTTTTTACTTAAAAGTATTTCATCAGGCACAAAACAAAAACACAACTGAACTGTACAGGGTAAAATTTCAACTGAGCAGAGATGATTTACATTAATTGAGAAGAACAAAAATGCCATCCATCACCCCACACTCCAGATGCATCTGTGGATGTTATGCATAGGAACATAGTAGAGGTGTTTGGAGTCAGAGAAAGTGACCAAGCGAAATGTAATGTTCAATACCCTAATGTAGTCTGTGCATCCACCCACCCACCATCTTCCCTGCATATGTATGTGTGTGTGTGTGTGTCAGTGTGTGTATCCATCAATGTATCTGCATCAGTGTGTGTGTGTGTGTGTCCCCATCAATATATCTGCCTCAGTGTGTGTGTGTGTGTGTGTGTGTGTGTGTGTGTGTGTGTGTGTGTGTGTGTGTGTGTCCATCTACTGTTTGTATCTGCCTATATAGGTGTGTGTGTCTGTGTATTAGTCTGTGTATCTATCTTTGTGTTTGTTAGTCTTTGTGTCAGTCTTTCTTCATGTTTATCTGTGTGACTGTTTATGTGTCTGAGAGTGTGTGTGTGTGTGTGTGTGTGTGTGTGTGTGTGTGTGTGTGTGTGTGTGTCTGTCTGTCTGTCTGTCTGTCTGTCTGTCTGTCTGTCTGTCTGCCTGTCTGCCTGCCTGTCTGTCTGCGTATCTGTCTGTCTGTCTGTCTGTCTGCCTGTCCGTCTGTCTGTCTGTTTCTGTGTCTGCATGTGTGCATGCGAGCATGCATGCGTGTATGTCTGTGTGTGTGAGGGTGAGGGTGTGTTCTACTGCAGAGTCCACTTTGACTGCAAAGCGCCGAATCACATGCAGCAGCTGCGCCTCATGAACAAGCCTAAAAAGGTTTGTGGCTTCTCTTGAACAGGAGTTGAAGGCAACATGACCGCAGGTGAAACTGTTCATGGTCGAGCATGGTATCCACAAACCCAGGGATCCTTTGAAATATTCAGTGTGAAAGTCAAGCAGATGGTCATTGCCTGGACTATATTGAGAACGCAATACAGCTTTGGGCAGGAGACTTGTATTTTGTAAAAATGGAGAAGAATCATCTCCACATCGGGAATGGGGAACAGGTCACCATGGCGAAATACCACACACTTTGAAAAGTTTCTTGTATTTCAAAGACAAAAACGATTGTAAACAAATGATGAAAATTTTGGAATCGTAAGTATTCCTCGGGCGCAATACACATGGGTGACAGATAAAAAAACGAATGAGGAAGGCTGCAAAGCTTCGATATTGTCTGTATCGAGAGAACCTGCTAAAGGTATGAAATGTAACCAGGGCAACGTGAGAGCGAGAAAAAGAGGTGAGGGCGCGAGAAGGTAGGAGAAAGCGAACAACTGTGTAGGCAGGCTATGGGCGTGTTTGTTAAGCCCTGCCTTAATAGCCCGAACGGTTGCACGGCGACATGGCCCGTGCAGCTGTCGCCCGTGCCACTCGTGCGGCGAGAACTGGGCTCGCCCTCAACTGCCCGTGCTCCGTGCGCGCCGAATGCCCTGACAGTGACAGCTAGCTCGCTCTCTGTCTGCGAGAAGGTGTCTGGCAAAAAACTGCTTGCAGCACATGTTATGGGAGCTCGCTCCTCATTGGCTGAGAAACCGAATCTTCTTCTTCGGAGGAAGTTTTGTTGGCTTCTCGCGACTGTTTCCACAATTAAAATGGCGGATATAATCTACGGTTCGACCAGAATACGCTGTATCTGTTGATACTCAAAACCCATCCAAAGAAAATATAAGCCATGAACAGCATTAATTTATCACAGCTGTATGTTGATTGCATCGTTAGGTTGTGAAAGCGCTCACATTTTACAACTGGAATGGAGGTCGACTCGCCCTCTGTGTGGACCAGCCAAAGGCAGGTTCAAGGACAACAATCACAATGTATTTATAATCTTTCCTGGTGTCGGTGAGGTCGACCCGCGCGTCAGCTAGGCCTATAAATAGAAGTGCGCGAAGCTTGGCTGGGCTCGTATCAACAAGACTGAGTAATTTAGTCCAGAAAACAGCAAATTTACAACGCATACTTCAATTTCAATGCAAAATTCGATGTAACACACAGCAAAAGAAGGTCATCGAAATACAGCCAAGGTTAGACTCGACTACGCTCCACAGTCAGAGGAAATCTATTGTACGCATGAATTCTCAACTCTCTCGCTGACGCTGTGCGTTCGCCTCGATCTATTAAAATAATAACAACGCTCGGTTGGCGACGACAATGAAGACTGGGGGACTGCGTGAGAAGCATTCAGCGTGGCTGAGACTAGTGGATATAGTCTCAGCAACAGGTTGGTCACGTGATAGCCTTAATTCTTCCATAACATGCATACCACCGTTCTGAACACAGAGTCTCAGCCATGCTGAATGCCATATCACATCATGAGTGTATTCCTCCGCTTGTTGTGATACACTCGATACTGCATGGCAGCCATCTTTCCGTCAGTTCATTTTCTAAACATTGATTTCCCATGAATGTAAAACTTGTATGCGGTAAAATTCGAATCACAAGAGTGTAATATTGTGAACTCTACTAATTATAAGGACTTTGAATACAACAGCAATATTTATACTTCATTGAGCGAGTAATGCAACCAATCCCGTCTGCATAATCATTTGGACCGATACACACAGAAACCCGCTGAGTGCTTTTGCTGATGAGGAATCATTAATTTAATGTATGCTTAGAAGGATTAAACTTAGAAAAACTGCTTCTGAGCTATCCGATAATATCAAACTTCGGAATCGGACGGATTCCTACAGAAGAAACTTCCATTCGATTAACGTTCAACACAGACGGAATGTAGGTTAATTCACTTACTGACTCCATCAGTCGATACACGAATGATCGAAGTGTGGAGCTCGTCAAACAGTGTGAAGGCAGTTAGACCACAGGTTCCGGCCAGAAAGCAATTACTTGCGAGGGTATAACCATAGATTCACAAAACCAGCCCGGAGCCATAGGAATCCTTTTCGCTGCGTTTATAGTAGGTCCAAAGATTGCGTGTATTACTATATACACAATTGCACGTGCTCAAGGCAGTTTGCAACCTTTTAGACGACGTTCGCGCTAAAAGTAGTTCTCAAATGATTTCCTGAAAATCTCATTGATTAGTTTTATTAGAACACCAAATTTGTGTTTATCTATCGTGATAAATAATTGGAATGAAATAGAATCGCCTCTTTTTACTCTCAATGGTCTTCTGATCATGTTGAGTTTTGATTGGTAAAATCATTGGAATGTGGAGCCGAAGTCACGTGACCAACCTGTGTCAGAGATACTATATCTCTGTGTTCAGAATGCTTGAGAAGAGGGGAGCGGTTTGACAACTTGGTTTGGCCGATAAATCGCTATATAAATCATACTTTTACAATAAGAATGAGTACTCGCATTGGCGTGACTGCTATAGAGTAGGCTATAGTTTCGACCAGAAGGATTTCGACCAGAATCAAAGATAAGAATAAGAATATACATGTATGCATCTATGATCCTCTTTGCATCAGATGTTGTATAGAAAATAATAGCTCACACACATCGGTTAATATGATACTAGACAGCAATCTGAGAGCACAGACCCTCACTAAGTACGCCACAGTTTCTCTTCCGTGACCTTCATGTCAACAATCTGAGTCGTCACCTCCGTCAAGTTCGCCGACACCATCCGAACGACAAGCAATTAAGTTAGGCCTTATAACTTAATAGCCCGACTGTCAGACGGGCGAACGTACGCCGTTTGGAGTCATCTCGGCGCGCTCTATTAAGAACAAACGCAGTGTCGGCGAGATCTCCGCACGCCGGTTCTCCCATCTGACAGTCGGGCCATTAAGTTAGGCCTTAAATATGCCAAAAATCTCGACATTATTCTCCCTCGATGGCTAGTCGAGGGAGAGTGAGAGGCTCCTACTGCTAGAAAAACGGCCATCATTAACTGGCACGGCGGAGAGAACGTGGCTGTGTCCTGGCGCCAGACTTGGTGAAGAAGTTGCCGATAGACGAAATAACTGACGATTCAGATATCACTTCAGTTTTTCACTTGATAGAACACACCATGGTGTCATATCGAATGGCACGGGAACTTTTTCAACGGAAAAAAACCAACCAGGGTTCAACTGTAGACAATTTTGTCGAAAATGTGCTTCGATTCATTTCAATCAATTCCAGGGACATAATTCATAGAGCATACGTATACGGTGTTGCATGTTTGCAAGCGATAAAAATTTTTCGACAATGTACGTCCAGAAATAACCGTGAAGAGTGAAGTTGTTACGATGATACTATTTACTGATTGTCACCGCTGTGTATCAACCAGTGTGTGAATAAAGTTTTATCGAAAACGACCACCAGCGTTTGTGAACTTCGACTTCCCGGCGCAAGCTAGGAGAACCCCCGTACAACAGGACATTGCGAAGAGACGATCGAGTGCAACATGCGAACATATAAAAAAAGAAGCGTCTATGCTATGTGGATATGGAGTCGTATTGCTATTAGCAAAGAATAGTAATGCAGCTGCTGTACTCAGTTTTCGTGCCAGTTGAATGGCAGATACTTTGATGGCTGTTGGTATCCTTCTTTCTGATATAACAATAGGCAGTCTCATCAGCTTCGTGCACGAGAATGGACAAGACTATCTTCTCGTACTTCTGCACACTTAGATTATATTGGGATCTAGGCCGTGCTCTCTCTGTCCTCCTGTAAGAAAAACCTTCACACGTGAGGTAAGTTATCGGGAAACATGACAGCACGTACGTGCGTATCATATAGGTGACGGGTTGATTCTCCACGGCAGCAAAGATGGCAGGGCGTCATCGTTATGTAGTTGGGCAGATGTTTCTCACGCTTTCCAAATGATCGAAGCTTGTCACTGCATGATTACAGAGATAATGTAAAACAATTCAACGACGTGGTAAGTGAAGTCCCTATGATTAGACTACTGGCTGTGACTTGCACATTTTCTACTTAAAAAGAAACTTTCCTCGGGTACAGAGCAAAAATAAAGTAAACTAAAAAGCGGGAATAAACGTAATGCACTCGATCTCCTATATGGACAGTTGCCGACATAAGAATGAAGAATCCACTAGCTCTCACTCCATTCGCTCTCTTGACACTAAATAAATAAATGGATATATGAATAGTTGCTGGAGGGAGGGAGGGAGAGAGGGAGGGATGATACTTTAATCAAATTACAGTTAAAGATACACATTAAAAAATCTACATATCTACAGAGAAATGGTGAAGATCGAGGAAATATTTTATTTTGTTTAATTGTTCAGAAGAAAGAAACAACAATGAGAACAACGAGGACGACGACAATGACAGCAAAAAGCAATCACGCAAATGTATAAACACACAAACAAAACCATTTACACTAAGTTTATTTAATAAGCCCGGAAGGGGGGGGGGGGACCTGAGCACATAACGATCGGTATCCATGCAAATTAATGTGTCGATCGTTATGATATACATTAGAATCGCCAGAGTCCAGCCTTAGCAGCTTTCTGTTGTACAAGTTGTGAAGTTTCTCGAACCTACTTGCAGCGTCGCAGGTGCGGTTGTCTGTGTTTATCAGTCAGGTCACTGCCCTGACCTCGACCGACTTAGGCTCGTGGGCTTGTTATATCACGTGACGTCGAGTACGGGAGTGCGATAGTATATATTCGATATTGTGCTGGTAGTTTCTAGAAATTGTGTAAATGTATATAAGGAGCGAAAGCGAGTCAGAGGGGAGAGCAGCAGCAGATACGACAGAGTTAAAGGTGAGAGCTTTGACTCCACGGAGCGAGTTTTCTGGTATGTGAGAAGCCAGCCTCTGCTATACTGTGTGCAGAGTGAAGCTGCTAGCGAGTGCTACGAATTGCTGTTGCTGATTTACACCACTGTAGAGATCAGTGCGTGAATAAAGTTCATTGGAAACGACCACCAGTGTCTGTCACTTCGACTTCCTAGCGCAAACCAGGAGAACATCAGTACATCAGGATATTGCAAGAGAAGAGGGCAACATACACATTTGGCTTAAAGACTGCCATGGTTCTTTCCTGGCAAATTCATGCTGGGTCACGTGTCGGGACATTCGACATGCTGTTTACTCGATCAGTCACAGTAGTCCTCGCTCCTGGCCACCGCGAAGATGTCAGATTAGAGTGTGCGGAGGCGTGCCTTAAATGGCTTAAATCCCTTAATGGTCATGCACTCCTTGTAGAATTTACAAAATTAAAGTATCGTCAAAGATTATATGTAAGAATAGTCTTTGGTATCATGGCAATTACATATGCAGTAAGATTTATTAAATTGTCCACTGTGGAATCTTTATATACGTCGAATAACTCTTGTTGCACGATGAACAGCTTATAATTGGCGTGGGAAGCATAATTAAAGCGTGCAGATGAAAAGATCCACATATAGTTTTCCCTGTCTGTCTCTCGCGGGGTTTCGATTTGAACAATACAAAATCATGTGGATAATCATTCTGTGCCTAGGGAGGCACCAAAGACCATGGTAGATATATAAGCGCGTTGTTGAATGACCATCAGTTCAAAATAGATCCGGCTGACTTTTGCGGGACCATTTTTAAACGTTTCTTGTAAACCCATGCTGAGATTCGGTTAGGACATAATCGATCCCGGGATGGGCAACATATGATGATATGCTGAAACTCCAAATAGCACCATATAATTATGGGTTTTAGAGATCGCGTTGTGACCAGAATATAGTTACTGAAAGTCAAATCGAGATTGACTCAACGTCTCTCTCTAGCTGTGGTTTCAACTCAGCAATCATTATCGATCGGAGGACCTTCATCGTTGCAGAATGTAGGCGTCATGGTTTCCGAGTACCTACATGAACTGGGTCGGAAGGGAGACTACTCCAGCCGCCGGTTGCTGCTGCTATGATTTTATTCTCCTGGCACGTGCACAAGAAGCTCCAAGGAAAACCTTAAAAACCAAGGTAGGAAATTGATGCAGAACGTTGTTTGAACGCTTATGGCTCTCATGTGTACTCCATGACAAACTTAAGTAGGAAAATGGTCCCCAAAGTTATATCAAGCACTACCACTTCTTGACTCGCAAAATTTAACCTGAAACGCGCGGCAACCTGAACCTCTGCTCGGGGACGGGGTCGAAACAGCCACTTGCACTTCGCTCCGGCTCTGTATATCGGCAGTAGCAGTGAGATCTTTGCGTTTATCTCGATTACTATGTATTATTTCTTTTCGGAAGCGGATGCTGCTCCACTTTGTTCAGTGTTGATCACCGTCATCACGAGGGTCATTGCTTCACGGTCTGCCAGAAGTGTTGTCACGGCACATCAAGTAATCAAGTCCGTTGGTGATACTTAGAGTAGTCATGGAAATAAAAGTGGGATAACACCGTAATCCTTGCAGGGTAAGACTGTTTGCTATGAGGCATGCTGATTTTTTTCCACAAAATCCTTATCAAGAACAAAGTGTCGCCAAACGACGTCGAGGACTGCTAAATTTACGATCGCATGCAAATTCACGATTGGACACTGCTGAGTGAAAAAGGCTGATTTCGCATGCCGTCGTATAGCAGGAAGTGCTGAATATGTTGGGTGGTTTTATCTGTCTATCTCGTCGCCATCCGATAACTATTTTCGATTACTGCAGTAACCTGATCATGGCCAAGCGTCACTTGATGGTGGTCTGGGCCTTTCTGGAGTGCCTGCTGTTTGGAGGCCTCCTCTACGGTTGGGCTTCTCTGGTTTTCGTCCTGAAAGAGGAAGGCATCTACAGCCATCTGTGTCCACCAGGCAATAACTCCTGGGTTAAAGCCAACTCTACTGTGGAATACTCAGTGAATGGAAGTGACGTGCAAGGGAAGGATTCTGGTGCCTTGGACCAGAGCCAGCAGTGCAAGGATCAGGACGAAATGCTATCATTGGTCTTCACTGTGGGCTCAGCCTTGTTCTGTGTGGGCTGTGCCATCATGGGTCAGATCAACTACAAGTTTGGCATCAGGGTCACTCGAATTGCCTCAGCGTGAGTACAAAATCAGCCTGTTCTTTCCTTTTTATTGTAATCCACTCTAATTCCTGAAAATTGATTAATGTTCAGCAGTTGTTGTTATTTTTAAATATCTTTTTTGTAGTTTACATATCAGCATATGTATTGTTTGATTGTGTAAGAGTAAAAGCTGCTTGTGGGAACTTCCCTCTCATTGTCACCAAGCTGCATTTAGTATAATATACATACATCATATGTCAAGCAAAGGTAACCATTGAAGATCATATGGCAGGAGACAGGTTCACTGCGGTCAAGCATGTTTTGTGGTGCAACTCGTTTAAGGGTTCCCCCTGTGGGTTCGGGGTAAGAATTGACCCACCGCGTCTCCCTACACGATTCATAAGAGGCGAATGACTAGGGACACCATGACTTGATTTGCGTTCAACTTTAATCTGTTAGTGATTTTCATGCTTAAATAGCCTTCGAGGGCTGATAGGCCGTAAAACACAATCCATCCATGCATCGTTTAAGGGTCTGTGTTCAAATCATGTAAGTAAAACTGACCATTATCAATATTCTTGATAATTTTTGTTGTAATCAAACCATCTTCAACCTTAGAATTTAGATGCAATTTTTTTATCATCATCGACCAATCTTTATTCCTGAAAAAGTATGGACACATATGTCTTCTACTCTATGGATTCCAGTTCTCCTCCTACAAAGATGGCATCTGCTATGATAATTCGCTTTTCTCTGTCTGGAAGTGATGACAACTCGTCTTCGGCTATTGCTGTCAGCAGTGCCCTGACAGGAAACTTGCTTATGTCACTCTGTGACTCAGCAGCTATGGGTTACAAGAAAGAAAAAAATTCCATTTAACACTTAAGTGTTACAGGACTAAAATTTCAGATGAATTTCCCATTCAGCAGTTGCTCTGCCCATATATTCCATTTTTCAATCTAGCGCTCTGCACTGCTCCAGCTGGAAACTAAACAGTTCAAACCATTTTAGACAAGATGGAATGGAAGTTCCTGCAAATACTTTTTGTTTTTGCTTTGGCAGGATGTAGGAGTTGAACCAAAGCTAACGCAGTCACACAGAGGGGTTGGTGCATCATAAATATTCACCAAGTATCATTCACGCACAGACAGAAATACATGGACAGACAGATTTACAACACAGGGTTGCAGCAAGTATGACGTTGTCAAGATATTTAAATAAACCCAGGTTTTTCCCATCCCAGGGATAGAACCACAGCACTGCGCCTCGCACATTGTCAAACCCCAAAGCATGCTCACCTATCTCCGCCTGTCTAAAGACATGGTTTGACCAAGCAAGTAGAGGCTGAGGGGCTTACCATGTACTTATGCAAGAAGGGAGAGCTCTGGGGATTGGGTTGCCAGGAACTGATATATATTTTAGACGAGATGGAAGGGAAGGGAAGTTCCCGTAAGTACTTTTTGTTTTTACTTCCATTCCAAATGGCATGTCGTTGAACCAGACAGAATTACATGCACGGACAGATTTATGATACAGGGTTGCAGCAACACATCCCGGGGATATAATTCTGCCTACAATTAAGACAACTGTCAAAGGTGGTGTGTGTGTGTGTGTGTGTGTGTGTATGTGTGTGTGCACATGCATTTTGTGTTGTGTGTGTGTGTGTGTGCAGATGTGTACATGTGTGTGCATGTATGAATGAGAGAGAAAGAGTGAGAGAGAGTGTGTGTGTGTGCATGTGTGTGTGAGTGCATGCATGTGCGTGAGTGCATTCATGTATGTGAGTATGTGTGTGTGTTTTGTGTATGTTTGTGTGCCCATATGTGTGTGTGTGTGTGTGTGTGTGTTTGTGTGTGTGTGTGCTTACAAGTATGTAACCATGCATGGTTGTTACTGCGTGTGTGCATGCACCCAAGTGTCAGGTATAGTTGTGAAAGCTGTGTTCATAAATTCATAATCATAGGTAATAGGTTTTTTAATAGACCCATCTTATTAAAGGTAATCATGTAAAGTTTTCTTGCATGAAATGGTCAATGCTTGTATTCATCCTCAGGTGTGTGTTTCTGGCTGGCTCCCTGATGATAGCCTTTGTGGCCCCTGGTAAGCTGATGCTTGCTTTGTTATCTGTGATCTCTTTTGATCTTTATATCATTTCTGTAGGCATCCATGCAGAAAGTTCAGGTGCTTGTACATTATGCGGAATTGGAACAAACTTCACAAGTGATTTTCCTGGTGAAAGAGCGTGATAGAGCTTGTAGCATTTGGCTGCTGTAAATGCTGGTCAAAAGAAAATAAATAGTTGTGGTTATGGTAACATGGCAAAACAAAACCTCCCAGAAAAGAAACGACATAGGGTCAGTAGGCCAGCCTGAATCTTAAAAAAAATGTTCTTTAATAGAAGAGGCCAGCTTAAACAAAAATTGCTATTTCTTTTTTGATGAAAAAATGTATTTGTTTTTACTTAAATAGCAAATTCCCACATGCGCATAGGGCAGGGAAGATAGAACAGTACAAAAGTTATTGATTATGATAGATTTCTTCCTCTTTTTTTTCAATGATTGGAAAGAGTTTCGGGTTTGCAGAAAAAACAGGGTTGGTCAAGTTAATGTAACTACAACTTTTTATCTTTTTCTAATGGGGACCGCTACTGTGTGATTATGAGATCTATGTTTATTATTCTAGAACATGATCTCGCTTGAATACCATGACAATATTATTTTGCAACAGCAGTTTTGGTTGCCATTACTACACAGTGTCACTGTATTACTTTTGTGCTCAAGGCCTTTCAAATATGGGGAAAACATGCTGACATTATGCAAATATATGCAGACAGGGAATGTATAATTTCATCTCTGTTACAGCAGCTGTGATTTCAGTTTAGATGTAAATGGTACTGATGTATTTGTCACATAGACACCAAGATGAGCAGTTGAGGTTTCCATGACATTAGATTAAGGCCCTCTAGAAAGTAGCTGTGGTTATGGAAACCTGATAGACCCTTTTTTATCTGCCAATCCTAAACCTTTCTTTCAATCATGCAGAAAACAGAAAAAAGGAGATTGATGGTCAACAACAAACTGCATGCTGTCTCATCTTCCCTGCCCCATTAGCACTCAGGGAATCCACTATTTAAGTTTTTAAAAATAATTTTCAGTGGAAGACAGTTTGGTACATGTTCAACCTGACGTCTTCTAAAAAGAAAAAAGAGAAAGAAAAAAAATTCAGGCCAACATACTAACACTTTTTTTTTTGCCAATTACCTTAACCACAACACTTTTTTGTGTGTGACTAGAGCACTATTTCAGTATTTGATGAGGCATTTTTGGTGAAAGTTTGACTTTGTATGCTGTGCCATCTCCCTTGCCCTACGACTATGAGCTCTCGGGAATTCCACCATTTAAGCTTTAACTCATTGCTTACGCAGGGATAGCATTAGGAACTTTACCTGTGTACGCAGTGTTTTTGCAAGTTTTAAAAAAATCACACAAAGTCCAAATTTAGAATAACTGTTTAATGGTTGGTACCACAAGAAAGATAATCATTTGCACTTTCTAGCTGAAGTGCTGGATAGTTACAATATGCAGTAAGAAAATTGGGGAAATTTGTTTTTTAACACCAGGTACATGCAATTTTGATTTTCCTTTTTTTTACACCTAATGAATTGTAATATTAGTCAAGAGATAAATTTTGCACAACAGTTCTGAAATCAGTATTTCCACATCAAACTATATTGATGAATGATTGACTACAGGATTAAAAAATGCTTGAAAATTATTTTTTTTAGCAAGTCAGAGAGGGGAAATCAGAAAATATACATTTACTCACTGCAATCTGTCTCTGTTTGAATAGAAGAAAAGTCTCAAATGACCTGAGAGAAAGAAGGCGCCCTACTCAGCATAGTCCTCTTTTGTGTGGTACAGTTCATTGGAGGAGTAGAGAAGGTTTTCGGAAGGTTTTCGGCATCCTCTGCATCCGAATCGATGTCTGTGTCTGCTGTAAAAACCGTTTCTATCTCCTCCTCTCTTTCTGACGCGACGGCGACGAAGTCAATTCGTCTTTGCTTTTGAACAGCCATGAAATCGATTCGTCTTCACTGTCAGCCACCGCTTCATTTTCGTTGACTGGGACTATTTCCGCATCAGAATCACAAAGATCTTCTTCAGAAGTCCAATATCCACCTAGATCTTCAATATCAGACCCTTCTTTCATCCACACTTCTAATACTTCGTCATTTTCATCACCGCTCGATCACCTTCGAACACGCGAAGCCATGTCGACAAGCGCATAAACCCGACGTAGGGTGAGCGTAGCTTCTACTACATCTAGCTTTCTCACAGGGACTATACTAAAGAAAAGGTAACTCCAGCAAACACACACTGGACAGAGAATAAAGAGCTGTACGATTTACTTCCCTTGAAACAGACACGGAGATAGGAAAAATACATTACGGCGACCGCAACACGTACTTGCGCTACGTAGCCAACGGGTGTTGGCGTAATCGCAACATGTCCTTGCGCTGCGTAAGCAATGGGTTAAAATGTGGTTTTAGTGAAATGGCTATGTTCAATCTGGCCTCTTCGAGAAAAAAAAGTTCAGGCCAATATACCTCCTCCCCCACCCCCCACCCCCCACCCCCCCCCCCCCCCCCACCCCCATGTTGCGGTAAGCACAATTAAAAATTTATAATTTTTGGGGGTATTGTAATTTATGAAAGTCTGTACATGTACTATTGAGGACAAGATGGCTGACAAAAATTTGTTGCCCCAGCAAGCTGCTTCTACCTGTTTCTATGTGCAACGCAGTCATGTGATGGTAAAATCTTGCTCAATCTCATCTACCTCATTGATTTTTTTTTCTCCACAAAGGCCCATGATAATTTTGTTGAATTATTGGAAATGTAGATCGGCATTTAAAGAACAGACGCTTTCAATGAATAGTCAAAACCAGTCATAGTAAAATCATCTTGGGCACATGATGAATTTATATATTACAACAAGGAGGTAAATCTCCTATGAAATTGCCATCTCTTTTGCATGGTCAAATTTTTTTCACTATACTTAATTAATTTGCAGAATGAATAAAACCAACCCACCTGCAAAAATAGCTAAAACAGCAGCAAATCCATTGCTTGTCGGGAGAGATTTCCCTCAAGAACACATGCAAGTATTAAATCTATAAAAATAGCAACAAGGGAGGTGACTCTGATGACTTTTGACGACTTTTGTGCATGGTCAACTATTTTGCACATTACGAGCT
Organism: Theodoxus fluviatilis; assembly: GCA_034096865.1. NCBI lineage: Eukaryota > Metazoa > Mollusca > Gastropoda > Cycloneritida > Neritidae > Theodoxus > Theodoxus fluviatilis. The sequence continues at coordinate 100,622 of JAWQFJ010000339.1, forward strand.
CCTTTGAAATTGTCTCTAGTGCACTGGGAAGAACTTGAGGATGTCTGTTTTTTGTCCAGATCGATCCTGGCTGATCTTCCCTGGTCTGACCTTCCTGGGTATTGGAGGCATTCCACTTCTCATGACCAATACTCAGGTGAGCAGCTCTCTCCTTTGCCGCCCTCAAATAGGCACCATACATTCCAATGATTCCAGGGAGCAACATTGTGGTCATTAGTTGAAATTCTTGGCATTGTTCCCTATGCATTTGTTCAGTATAATACAATGCACAATTATTAAAATGTGCAGATTGCATTATGATGGTAGAATGGATAAGTTGACCATTGTGATGTTTTGTTTTGTTTTGTTTTGTTTTCAAGAAAATAGTAAATTTGTAAAAATCAGGAAATGCAAAATTTAATCAAGAGAATTCTATTTCTCAACCATTCTCATGTGTCTTAGAGAGCTTTGTACTTCCCAGGGACCAGAGCCCAAATATCTCTTTCATTTCTTGACGGCCATTTAGATTTTAACGCTGCCGCATATGGTGAAACAAAGACAGTTTTTGGTTCACAAAATGCACATTTCCTTATATGCGTGCATAACAAGTTTCAACGTGTGCAAACACACACCAAAAAAGAAACAGCTTGTTTGTATTTCACTGTGTGTGATGGCCTTATTTGACAATGTTTTTCCCCTCCTGCAAGCACTGCATTAGATTTGTTATGAGATGGACATGATGACGTGGAGTGGAATGGCACATGGTTGTTTTTCCAGATTGCTATGCTCTTTGGAACCAGCGGCTCCTTCGTGGTGGGACTAATGTGTGGAGCTTTTGACGGCTCTTCCGGGGTCCAGCAGCTGGTCAAGGTATTGTACTCATCCTTCACTTCCTCGAGAAAGCAGGGATTCTAGATGCTATGGATCTGACTTTTGATGGTATTCAATTTGTACTTCAAATAAATCATGATCATTTAATGAAATATATTTTCACACATACACACACACACACACACACACACACACACACACACACACACACACACACACACACACACACACATTCATACTCACAAACTGGTGATGGTACAGCAAAAGGAGGTACATTTTCATTATAACATCAGTTTGAACATGATTCTGCCACGGATTTTTCTCTAGCATTTCAGAGCATACCTATTAACTCGTTCAAAACTTAACAGAGAAGAAGGGTGTAGATTTATGGGTAGTCATCCATGTCCACCATTACTCAAGGATGCAGAAGTCTCCGGTGAGCAGATGGGATGTCTGTGAAGCAAATTTGAGTTTTTAGCTTTAGTGTAGTGCAGGACAACTGTAAGTCATGTATGCCTGTGCACTTGTAACACTCGGGCATATACTTACACACACACACACACACACACACACACACACACACACACACACACACACACACACACACACACACACATGCACATAAACATGCGTGCAAGCACCTAAGCATGCACAGAACTGCATGTACACACAAGGGCCAACTATTTGAGAAAACAAATGCTAGATCCGTTAGAGTTGCTGCAGTGGCTGTGGTGTGGTGCCTTACTCACTAGTGTGCCCCTGTCAGCAGACACAATACCTGTGTGCTGGTGTTGAAAGGTTGGTGGAAAAGAAAACTGGGTCGAAGTCCTGGTTGACAATAGAACTTGGCTTGTGGCAGTGTGAAATGAGGCCAGGGCAAGTAAATCAGGAATGACCCTAACACTCACACCTCCAAAATCTGAGCTGGCCATGGGGTTTGTTAGGGGATAATGTTTCTCATTATACTTGCCTCCTGTACATGTGTTGCTGACTCAAGTAGGGTTATTGTTTCACAGACAGTGCACAGGTCAGGACTGGTGGTACTGTTTGAAAATAATGGCATGGGGTGAAAACTCGTGAAGGAAAAGGGGTGAGAAATCTTCCAGCAAAAATGGAAAGGGTCTCTTTTAAATTGATTTGGAGTTAATCTCTTTTATTATAGTTTTTTAAATTATTTGTTTATTTGTTTATTTATTTTTTTGTTTATTAATTCATTCATTTAATGGCATGGGGTGAAAACTCGTGAAGGAAAAGGGGTGAGAAATCTTCCAGTAAAAATGGAAAGGGTCTCTTTTAAATTGATTTGGAGTTAATCTCTTTTATAATTGTTTTTTAAATTATTTATTTTTTGTTTATTTATTAATTAATTTATTCATTTATTCATTTATTTATTTTTACAGTGTTACTACAGTAGTCGCCGCTTATAAAACACGCGGTTAATAAAAACAGCTGTTTTTTAAATACAGTTGGTCTGGTCCGGATTTACATCGTTACTGATGGACATGTTCAACACGCAAACGGTTAATAAAAACGCCACTTATTAAAAACACTTTTGTTCGGTCCCAATGTATTTCTAAATTACAATCAGCAGGATTAATGAAGTCAAAGTTGTTCCAGCTGTGTGAAGGTGGGAAATCAGTCCATTGTAGCCTGTCAGTAATTAGTTCCTTGCCTTTGTTTGTTGTCTTGTTTTCTTTTTAAAGAAATCTAATGCATAAAAGCTCTGTGTGTGTGTGTGTGTGTGTGTGTGTGTGTGTGTGTGTGTGTGTGTGTGTGTGTGTGTGTGTGTGTGTGTGTGTGTGTGAGTGAGATACTTAAACAGAGTAGTATCTATGGAAATGATGGTTAGAAGAATGTACTCCCCGTGTTGTAGATGGAACCAAAAACTGAAGCCTTCAACAGTTCAAGCCTGAATTTTAGTACACAGCCCAGAAAACAAAACCTACACCAGATACACTGGAGAGTGTGAAATTACTGGAAAGCATGAGATTGCATGGAACTGAAGGAATGATTTGAGGAAAGAAACAAGGTAAAATGCTTTTGAAATGCAGGTGGAGATGCCCTGAGTACCCTGAGCATTTAAATGTGAAGCACAAAGCTGGTTTGCACATTCATCTGCTTTCTCCTCCAGTTTTTCTTTGTCTTTACAAACATTTTTGGGGGACCTAAATTTCACACTGGTAAATAGTTTGGAAAGATTCATGAATCCAGGCAGTTTGCCCACTTTTGCTTGGTTTGAAAGTGAGTATGACAGCATACTGGATTAATGGATTATGACATTTTCAAATACATTGCATAGGATGCCTCTGCCTAAATTTGTCCCAGAATTATACCATTAATGCCAATTTTTTTTTCAATGTTAAACCAGGCTATATTGATGTGGTGCAGCTTGTCAGCCAGTCATTTGCTTTCCACTATAATGCTTGAGCATGTATGCCTAGGTTCAAAATCTTCCTGACAGCTTGTCAGCCCCACTCCCAATGAAGGGCAGATGCAAACACATTTGCTTGTGCTTTGTATTCTCTGTGTGTGTGTGTGTGTGTGTGTGTGTGTGTGTGTGTGTGTGTGTGTGTGTGTGTGTGTGAGAGAGAGAGAGAGAGAGAGAGAGAGAGAGAGAGAGAGAGAGAGAGAGAGAGAGGTTCTGCCCCCTCCCAGCCCTCACTGGACATTCTTGTTTTTCTTTCTTCCCCGATTGCCTGCCGCCATGTTTTGACACAACATACAGACTTCAGTCAGGGCAGCCATTGCTGGTGCCACAACCAGGACTTCTTCATTCCATACAAAGTGAAGCATCATGTTAACCCAGCATAATCTAAAAATGGATAATGTCTCAGAACCCGCACTCCTTTGGGAGGGGCAATTATCAATTAACACTCTGAATCAAAGAATGAAGAAATTTGAAGAAACGTTTCTGTATTTAAACATTGTCAGTAAGTATTTGTGGTGTGGAGTGAAACCAGTCTCAGGAGAGGAGAATATAAAGTATGTAATCACAACAAACCCCATGTATTGCAAATAAACTGAAAAGTCAACAGCAGGGAAATCAGGCTAGATTTCACTAGCAGTTGTTAGCAGCTTTTTCACTAATGTTTGACCGACCGCACATGAGAGAACGAGGCTATAGTAAGGAAAATGACAAAATGGGATGTTTCAACCACAATATCATTTATTCCTTCATACATATTCCAGGAAAAACACCATGTTCTTAGAGGAAATATTGAATGTTTTACTGTAATATAAAGCTCTGGAAAGCAGTTACATGATAAAGTGAGCTGATGACTTTTCGTGGTATTCTCTCAAAAACTGCTTTGCCACCTTTAGCCTTGTTTCTTATGCACAGTCACATATGCCATGCAATTGTATCTCAATCTTTTACTCATGATGAGGGGAAAGGATGAGAAGTAACATCTTACTTCTCGGTTTTAACTGTTACAAAATATGAAAATTTTAAAAGAAAATGTAAAAATAAATCAAAGAAATCTGATGAGTTTATTGTAGTCCCTTTACCTCCAATAAGTTATGCCTTTGTGGCATTCTATCAACAGGAGAATGAGGTTGCTCAAAAAATAAGAGAAACATTTGCTTTTTCTCAGACCAATATGGACTGAAGGCTCCACCTCTGCAATACAGAAATAGTGACTTCAGACCCAGCTGGGACCAGGCTGGAAAAGTGGATGTGACACAGTCAGCGTGAACCTGCGTGTTTGCTCCCCTGCACCTTTGGTTGCAGCAGCCTCCTCTAGCAAAATGATCTGTCATCAAAAAGATACATTTTTAATTGAAAACTGGTCCTTGGGCATTCAGCAGAAAAGAGAGATTTCATGTTCCTTGTTGACAGTCATTTCATGCAGAATGAATGCTCTGATGTAATGTGAATCACCCACAGATTGCCTTTGACAATGGGATCCACCACCAGTACGCCTACTACCTGATCTCTGGTCTGCACTGCCTGGTGCTGGTCAGCACCTTCCTCTGGATGCCCAAGATGTTCTTTGAGAAGGTAGCCAAGTCTGCCAGCCCAGAGGTGGATGTGGCCTACAGGACAGAAGAGGAGGATCCACAAGTGGAAGTCCTTTTGCAAACGAAGAATGGAGTCGGCAAGAAGGCTGGTACGTCAGAGCTCTGTGTCTCTCTGGGTCCCAGACTGAGCAGTGGTTGTGGATCATCGCCTCCACACCATCAGATCACACGAATGTGGAATTAGACATGATGTGCAGTTAGAATAGATTTTTCAGCATCCCAATTCATGAATGAGTGAGTGATAGGTGTATATTTTTCTGTTTGAGTGTATGAGAAGTGCAGCAGTATTTCTGAGAGTTGATATGGTGTTGGCAACAAGGATGTTGCAGATTCCAGGGAAGTTTGACCACATGGTGGATCTGAATGATCTGTCCCTGTCCCTGTGCCCCCTGGTAGCCTTTTTACTGCTTGGGGCAGTCCCTGGCTGAGTACTGGAGCAGACCCTGAAAGCCCAGCAGTCAGGGGTGCTAGTTGATGAGGGGGCATCCAGCTAAATTCACAGCAGTGCGTCAGAGGAGGAAGTGTGAAAGGGGGCTTCAGGACTTCGCTAAGACTAAGGTTGGTATTGGAATGGCCAAGGTTGTGAGAGGGACAGAGGAATGCGGAGTTGGAAAGTTTACTGTATATTCAGTGGAAAACATAAGAAATCTTGGACTGGTGTAGTCAGGCATGTTGCGAGAATTTTTACTCCTTTACTTTACCATTTTCTTCTATACCCAGGTACAGATGCACACATCCATGTACAGTTTTGTCTGCACTACTAACCTGGAAATACTTTCAAGAATGAGAAGAATGGAAAGTGCTTCGTTAGTACTAGTAAGGATGGAAGAGTTTAATTTTCATGTAGTGCTTGAGGTTTTAGTCTGTGGTTGTCCATGTTTGAACTGATAGAGCAGTGGGGCCTTGGTTCACAGAGGGAGCTGCTGAGCCCAGCCTGAAGAGCTGCATCCTCAACCCTGTCTACATCCTGCATGTGGTGTGGCTGTCAGTCCTGCAGCTCAGGTTCTACTTCTTCCTGGGTTCCCTAAATCCACTGTTGCAGATGTACGCAGAGGGGGACTCCACCGAGAAGAATGGTAAGTCCATTGTTAGAGTTTTTCTTCAACTCCTATGGGAAAGTTCTCCAGTCTGCAGCTGAACAAAATGTTGTCCTTAGTTACCCAACACCCTACATAGAATGTGTGATAGAAAGATGTATTTTTGGTATTGCTGAGAGGTTTGAAATGAGATTGTAGCCTGTTCTTGTTTTGCAATGGAAAGCCTTCACTCTGCAGTGGAAGTGCCTGGGCACACCCTTTGGAGTTTCCTTTAGAGTGCCCAGGTCTACACCCAGATGTGCCAACCTCATTCACCCAGGAGGCCTGTAGAACTGTTTTGTTGATGTAAATGTCCCCTCACCTGGCTGCTTTTGTGCTCTTTCCTCCATATATTCCAACCCCTTGTCTTTCTGCTCCTTCTCCTCAGGCACAGCCTCTGTACTGCCTTCACCTGCCACTCCCCTCCACCTTCCATACCTCCTGCTGCTATGTATGCTCCTGCTCCTCTCTTTTCCATCTGCTGCTGCTCCTGCTGCCGTTGTCTCCTAGAGTCTTCTACTCCTTGGCTACCTCTGCCGCTGTCTCCTCCTTTTCTTTTGGTTGCTTTTTTTCCTCCTTCTGGAGCACCATGCATGCATGCCATCTCATTCTTGTCTTACTCTCGTTAGGTTGGGGGGGAGGTTGATTGTGGTTACCTTAACCTGACTGACCCTATTTTTTTCTGCCAAACCTACACTTTTTTCATTTTGCAAAAAATAGAAGAAAAAAAGATCAACAGTAATTCAACCAACTGCATGCTGTCCCATCTTCTCAGAGATTCCACTGTGTAAGTTAAATTAAAAAAAAAAAAAATCTGCAAAAGAGGCATTATTTTTATGTTCAATCTAACCTCTTTTCGATTGAAAAAAATTCAGGACCACATACCAACCCCACCCAACCCCCCCACCCCTTTTTTTGTTGTTGCCATGTTACCATAATGACAATTACATACATACATGTATATTTGGTTGCCTTATGTGATGGCAGAAATGATTTCCCTGACTGATGCATTTTTTGTTGACAGCGGCAGTGAGCTACTACACGAATGTGAACCTCTACATCATGATGGCAGGAATCGTCACCTCCCCTCTGGCTGGTGCCTTCTATGACGTGATGGTCAGAGTCTTCAGTAGTGAGTGCAACCTCAGATTGTTTCTGTGTTAGTGTATAGGGGCCCTGTACAACAACGCTCTGCCCCTCACCCTTTTCCCATGCTGCCCCTTGCCATCAGTGCATGTGGGGAGAAAAAAGACTGTAGAAAAGTTATCTTATAAAAAAGTTGTGTGTGTGTGTGGGCTAGCTCTTGAATTTTCCTGCTTGATCTCGTTGTTTTAAATTTAGCGGCCAAGTGGTTAGGATGCTTGACCTTCAATTGCTTGCAGTTACTGTGTGTGATCTTCAAAGCTGTGTGGATCCAGGAGTTGCATCCTAGAGCTTTATTCACTCTGCCTTTCCTCACCCAGGAATAAAACGGGTACCTGTGAGGGCTGAGCTGGAACATCGTAAAAGTTAACTTTGACACATTCATCTGCAGCCTGGTTGCTCGTTCCCAAGGGAACGAGCAACCAGGCTGGTGTTGGGGTGATAAAAAGAGTGGCCCAACGACCAGAGAGTAAATGTGTGTGATTTGAGCATCCATCAATGGGTGGAAAGTCCCAAAATAAAAAAGAGCACCTTTACAATCAAGACAGGAAGAGTGGGTATCTCAACCCCAAATCATCATTGGACTGCTTCATTCGGAACAATGAGCCAGAGGAGGGAAACATTAGAGGAAGCAGACAATATGACAATAAGGGAATGGCAGCAAGGGGCAGAGGACGGCGGAATGGGACATTATGCATTGTGATGTGTTTCATCTGCTGTGTTAGTGCCTGACCATTGTAAATGAGGCATTCCACCAGGATATAAATTTTCTTTCATTGTTTATCTCTCTCTCTCTCTCTCTCTCTCTCTCCATCGCTTTATCATTCTCCTTCTCTCTCTCTTCTCTTCGTCTCTTCACCTCTCTCTCGTCTCTCCCTCTCCCTCCTCTCTCTCCTCTCTCCATTCTCCCTCCTCCCTCCCTCCCTCCCTCTCTCTCTCATTCTCCCTCCCTCCCTCCCTCCCACCCTCCCTCCCTCCCTCCCCCCCCCCAACCACCCTCTCTCCCCCCCCCCCCCCTCCCTCCCAAACCCTCCCTCCCTCCCTCCACTCCTCTCTCTCTCTCTCCTCATCTCTCGTCATCTGCTCTCTCTCCTCCTCTTCATCTCTCTCTCTCTCTCGTCTCTCTCTCTCTCTCTCTCTCATCTCCACCCCCCCTCCTCTCTCTCCCCCCCCCCCTTCCTTCTCTCCCCCCCCCCCCTCCTCTCTCCGCCTTCCCCCCCCCTTTCTCTCTCTTCCATCTCTCTCTTCTCTTCTCTTCCTCTCTTCTTCATCTCTCTATCTCTCTCCTCTCTCTCTCTCGTCATCTCTCTCTCTCTCTCTCAGCTGACTAAGTGAATGAACAGGAATGCTCATGTGCACACTCTCATTGCAATATTTTGATACTTCAATGTGAAAAAAAGGCTCCCCTTTTTGGGTGTGCTGAGAATAGTAATGTTTCACCCTGACACACTGGAGAAGATAAACTTCGTATTTCTGAAGCAAAATGTATACACTTGTCAGTTTGTCAACTTATCATGATGTGTAAAAATTTCATTTTTTATTTTTGTTTATGTCTGAAGGTTTGCTGTGTTGTATCCTACAGCTGTGACTCTACCACTGGCGCCATCTTGGCTGTGTTGCAGAGAAAGCTCTGCAGGTTCAGCGAGACCTGCTTCCCGCAGTTATCCCCCTTGGACTGGCTGTTATCCTTGGCAACGGGCATGTCCATCTTGATCCTGATTCCAAACTTGTCCGTCCTCTACGCCACACCTTCATCTTCCTGGTCGTCTTCAGAAGTTTCCTCTACTCCATGGGTGCTGCCTTCATCAGCACCTTGTGAGTGATGGCTTGCAGAGCAGGCACAGACTCTGCAAGGCCTTTTCTTGTTCATGCCCTGGATAATTATATGAAGTACAATGTTCCATACTGCCTTATCTTCCACCATTTTGCTGTCATTCTCATACTGACCCTGGCTGTCTGCTAAGCCCCAGCTTCTCTCCCTCATGTTTTCCTTTCACCCTCCTCATTCTACATTTAGCCATCCAAGTCATGAGGCAGAGATTCCCAGTTGTTCCTCACATGCTTGCTACATTTAGAACAAGGAGTTCGAGAGGGAAAAGAGAACTGGGCATCAAAAGGCAGTGTGGCAATGATATGGCATTATGGAGCTTCACTTTTTACAGATAATTTTTTGGCAATGATATGGCATTATGGAGCTTCACTTTTTACAGATAATTTTTTGGCAATGATATGGCATTATGGAGCTTCACTTTTTACAGTTAATTTTTTGGCAATGATATGGCATTATGGAGCTTTACATTTTACAGTTAATTTTTTAATCTAACCATACATTTGGACAGCTAAGAGGCTTATAGAAGAGTGCCTGCTTGTTCATCCATGTGTTCATCTCTTAATCTCTCCTGCTCCATTTTTGTCTGCCTGTCTTGAGTGTCTATTAAGCCTTTCACTCCCAGAACTATTTTGAGCCATTAATGATTAAGAAAAATTATGTGTGTCCAGGAAAATAAAAATATGAGAAAAACAAAAGCATATAGATAGTCAAAAGTATTATATATTCTTGAAGGAAAATGATTAAATAATCAAACTAGGACAATGTCAAGGTCAACAAGGGCAGATAACTATTCAGGGGGAATAACTCACTTTTTGACCAAAACCTTTTCCAAAAGAGAATAAAAAAAGTGTACAATAATTTACAGCATTACTTTACATCTTCTTGGTGTTTATTTGTTTGTTTTCCCCGGTGGATCAGAGAAATACCACAGTGTTTCGGTGATTTGCAGTCTCCCTTACTATGCCATTTAACAATAGCCTTTCTTTCTCAACTGCTTTGGGGTTTTTGGTGAGTGACAGGGGTGGGAATTTTCTGCTTCTACTTCTAGGTGGATGTCACTTTTCTTGTTTAGATTTCTGACAGAAAAAAAGAAAGATTCACTGAAGAAAAATCTGCCAAAAAAATTATGCCACAACAAATTGCATTTCATTTTATTGATCCACCACATTTTGGTTTTACCACTTGATGGACGTCCTCTGCAATGCAATCTGGGACATCTTTTCAGACAAAAATGGTGGGCCGCCTTTCTCTGATTGTGAATCAAACTCAGAAAGTGACGAATAACGGTGTCAAAAAAAGTTGGTGATGGGAATAGTTAGAGCATGTTGTCGATGGGGAGAGGCTTGGTCATCTCAGACATAAAATAGACAAGCCGGACCAGGAAGCAATGACTTACCAGCAGGGGCTTAGGCAGCCCACAAACTCTGGCAAAAAAAAATCTCTTTTTTCAAGGGTGGCCATTTCCCACCCCTGGAGTGACCATTTACAAAGAGATAAAGAGGAGCTTTAAAAAACACACCACCGGAACACACTTTTTTTTAATTTTTAAGGGATGACCACCATCTCTCCTGAAGACTTTGAAGATTTGAGGAGGTTGAATGGAGAAGAAAAAAGCTACAGGCTACTTTTAATTGACTGCTTAGAATAAATGGCATTATTCCCCACCCCTGCAGCCTTCTGCCTCAAAGAAATAAAAATGGCACGAGCACCATTGAAGTAAATTGTGTGGGCAAATGTACATTTTTCAAGAAAACCTCTTTGACATTTTCAGATTTTTGTTTGTGCTGGTAGGTATATATATGACAAAAATGTTAGAGTTTGTTTTTCTGTTTGGTTGTTAATTTGTTTGTTGATTACTTGACTGTGTTGAAACTGTGGCCAAGTGTTTTGGACAGGACTTGAGGCTAGTGAGATGGATCAGATCCCAAAGTTGCATCCTTGAGCAACATGCTTCACTCACATTGCATCTCCCCACCCAGGAGTAAAATGGGTACCTGTGAGAGCTGAGCAGGAAAATTGTGGAAGAATAATAATGGCACATTCATCCATAGCCTCGTTGTATGGTTCTTGGGGAGTGGAGGAGGTGGTGGGGGGATAATATGAGTGGCTGGATGACCATGGGGGAAAAGTGTGCTGTTACAGCTTGCATGACTGGGAGGAAAGTGTGCTGTTACAGCTTGCATGACGGGTAAAAGTGTGCTGTTACAGCTTGCATGACTGGGTGGAAAGTGTGCTGTTACAGCTTGCATGACTGGGGTAAAAGTGTGCTGTTACAGCTTGCATGACTGGGGTAAAAATGTGCTGTTACAGCTTGCATGACTGGGGGAAAAGTGTGCTGTTACAGCTTGCATGACTGGGAGGAAAGTGTGCTGTTACAGCTTGCATGACTGGGGTAAAAGTGTGCTGTTACAGCTTGCATGACTGGGTGGAAAGTGTGCTGTTACAGCTTGCATGACTGGGGTAAAAGTGTGCTGTTACAGCTTGCATGACTGGGTGGAAAGTGTGCTGTTACAGCTTGCATGACTGGGTGGAAAGCGTGCTGTTACAGCTTTCATGACTGGGTGGAAAGTGTGCTGTTACAGCTTGCATGACTGGGTGGAAAGCGTGCTGATACAGCTTGCATGACTGGGTGGAAAGTGTGCTGTTACAGCTTGCATGACTGGGGTAAAAGTGTGCTGTTACAGCTTGCATGACTGGGGTAAAAGTGTGCTGTTACAGCTTGCATGACTGGGGTAAAAGTGTGCTGTTACAGCTTGCATGACTGGGTGAAAAGTGTGCTGTTACAGCTTGCATGACTGAGTGAAAAGTGTGCTGTTACAGCTTGCATGACTGGGGTAAAAGTGTGCTGTTACAGCTTGCATGACTGGGTGGAAAGTGTGCTGTTACAGCTTGCATGACTGGGTGGAAAGTGTGCTGTTACAGCTTGCATGACTGGGGTAAAAGTGTGCTGTTACAGCTTGCATGACTGGGTGGAAAGTGTGCTGTTACAGCTTGCATGACTGGGGTAAAAGTGTGCTGTTACAGCTTGCATGACTGCGTGGAAAGTGTGCTGTTACAGCTTGCATGACTGGGGTAAAAGTGTGCTGTTACAGCTTGCATGACTGAGTGAAAAGTGTGCTGTTACAGCTTGCATGACTGGGGTAAAAGTGTGCTGTTACAGCTTGCATGACTGGGTGGAAAGTGTGCTGTTACAGCTTGCATGACTGGGTGGAAAGTGTGCTGTTACAGCTTGCATGACTGGGGTAAAAGTGTGCTGTTACAGCTTGCATGACGGGTAAAAGTGTGCTGTTATAGCTTGCATGATTGGGTGGAAAGTGTGCTGTTACAGCTTGCATGACTGGGGTAAAAGTGTGCTGTTACAGCTTGCATGACTGGGGTAAAAGTGTGCTGTTACAGCTTGCATGACTGGGTGGAAAGTGTGCTGTTACAGCTTGCATGACTGGGTGGAAAGTGTGCTGTTACAGCTTGCATGACTGGGGTAAAAGTGTGCTGTTACAGCTTGCATGACTGGGGTAAAAGTGTGCTGTTACAGCTTGCATGACTGGGGTAAAAGTGTGCTGTTACAGCTTGCATGACTGGGTGGAAAGTGTGCTGTTACAGCTTGCATGACTGGGTGAAAAGTTGCAATATAAAACATTTCCTTTAAATTTTGGGCACCTGAGAGGGTTTAGACATTACAGGACATTAATCAAGGAGGTCATTAACAGAATTCTCATAATTGTGATTTGGTTTTAAACATTTAAGTCGGAGTATGTTGGTATCTAGACAGTTTTAGATTAGATTATTTGTTTTCAGTACTATTATAGCTGTTAAATATGTTATTTCCATTCTACTGTCAAATTTATATTTAACATATCAAATGCCTCACTGTGCATGTGTGCATTTGTGTACATAAGTGTGCATGTGTGTGTGTGTGTGTGTGTGTGTGTGTGTCTGTGTGTGTGTTGTGAGATGAAAGAACTGTATGAATGCTGCAGCCTGTAAAGGTGATCTTGTTTGTGGTGTGAAATGTCATTGGAAAAAGGCTGGAACATCATTGACCACAATCTCCATACATATGTGGGTTGGGGGGTAAGAACAACCCCCCGCATCTCCCTACACAATTAGTAAAAGACAAATATAACCTAGCACCACAATAGGTACCACAAGAACCATAAGACATTTTCTAAAGATTGTGAGATTTTGGTATGAAATTAAAGCCCAGAAAATGAGCTTTCTGATAATACCAAATTTCCTAGAAATATGGGAGATATGAACATTTAAGTTTTTATCAACACAAAATGTCTAATTTGAAAAAGTTATATATCAAATTTAAGCCCAGAAAAGGAGCTATGTGTTGAATCTGTTCACTTTTTAGGTCAATTCTGATTCAATGCTGAAGATATTTTGTGCATTATAAGTTTCTGAGACTGAAAATAACTCAAACTAAAAGCCATTTTACATCAGATTGACCCATACTGATGTCTCTCTGCTGTCAGGGAGAAAGGCTCAGTGCGACTTATGGTTCCTCATGTGGTGCTCAGTCACAAATGACTAGAGTAGTTGAAGCTTGAAAGTTGAATTGCTTTTACTCTAAGCTAACCAAATCTAATGATTTTTGTTATGAATGACCTTATATAGCCCACAAAGGCTGACTGTCTGTAAAGGTTCAATCAAGCATTCATTATTAAGTCTTTGACCACAACTCTTTCAGGTTCCCCAGCCAATTCTTTGGTCTTCTTTATGGGATCATGATCATCATCGGTGGAATCTTCAGCTTCTTCACCTACCCTCTCTTTGCCTGGGCAAAGGCAGCAAGCTTTCTGCAGGTAAGGAAATGCGTGAGGCATTGGAAAATTGTCATCGCAATGTAGAAATCATAGATGTAGGGGTGGTTATGAATAAGGAATCACCAAGTCTGTGAGTAAAAAGATCTTTGAGATTTGGGTGGATGTGGATGGAAAATCATATCAGTCTTTTACATGTCTTATGGAACTAAGATGTGATGACCGTAGGTGTGTAATTTGCATAGCTCCCTGCTTTGGTGCAGCAACAGATGAAGGGGCTTCAGAAAAGTTTTATATGCCGTGTGTAAGGAAGTGGTTTTGTTGAAGATTATTTGGTAAATACTTGTCGTTTGTTGATCCTTAGAAGTTGTTTTCCCTTCAACTTACTTTCTCCGTGCATTGCTTTTACATAGACCTTGACACTGGTTGGAAAACAAGCTGAAAAGTTTTTGTTGTTGTTTTGATTAAAAAGGAGTTATATTAGCATATACATAATGTTTTCTATCAATACATGTAACAGGGGGAAAAAAACCAAGCTAGGAATTGAATGTTCACTTGCAATTTTCTTTCATAAAAATATAAATTTTCTAATTAGCAATTTTACATTTCAAGAGTTTGTCAGATTTTCACTGATGGCTGCACTATTACGTGTGGAAGTTGCTGTGAATTCCATGCCAAATGAACAATTAGCACAAAACGAAATCAAACTATTCAATCTGCATGGACATGTGTACAAGGTGCTGTCAAAAAGTTCCTGATCTTGCACAACTGTGGCCACTAAAACTGCACACGGCTGTGCAATGCTGGTCGTTTTGTTCACGCGCGGGGATATATGATACCTGGGTCAGATGCAGGTCAGGCAGCTTAAAATAGCATATGCAGCAAGAAAAATGCTTCGCATTCGTGGCAAGTGGACGACCTCTGTACCTCTGGTTTTTGTACAGCCTTCTTCTAGTCCTTTTTGTAATATCAATGTAAAAAGTAGTTCAGAGAAGAGTGGAAATTCTGATTTACATGAATATCCGTCCTGCATAGACTACAAGCTTGTTTAATTTTTCATAACTTTCTTTGTTAATCTTTATTGTCAAACATAATTACTACCCAAAACAATATTTTCAACATCATTCTTCTGATGATGTCTTCACTTAATCATAGTTACTACATTCTCCTCAACCTTGTCAACATCACAACATCATAACCATATCACATTATCATCGCTATCATTATTATTACCATCCCAACTCCAACATCATAATCACACATCATATCATCACCCGAAAAATTTTGCCATCCTCTAATCATCATAACACATCATGGTGACAACAGTAATATTTATAATTACCACCTCAAAGCCTTCTCTCTCTCTCTCTCTCTCTCTCTCTCTCTCTCTCTCTCTCTCTCTCTCTCTCTCTCTCTCTCTCTCTCATCTCTCTCTCTCACTAAATGATTATAGTAATGGTGGATCAAATTATATCCATACACATTTACACAAATCCACACACATGAATAGACACACAATGCATACACACCAACGTCATTAACTCCTTCCATGAAAAGGAGCAAATGGGAAGGAGTAACACTGATTTTAAAGGGCTTCAATCTCACATCTTTATACATTTAAAAGAACCAAAATATGTGAAACATCATGTCAAGACTATGCGTTATGGTCTCTCATCAATTTGTCTTCAATCACTGGCCTTGAGACAAAACTGTTTCACAGTGCAGCTTACTTCTGGTTATTTACTGCTTTTTTCTAACCAACACAGGTAAGAAGAGCACAAAGTTAATATGATTAAAATGTTTGCTATAATGAATGCTTTTATATATAGACTTTTGACGAGTCTTACCAGAAAATGGGAAAATTTGTGTGTATAAAAAAAGATTAGTATTTGCGTAAATGGTTGCAGTTTCCATTGCAATTAGTTCATTGTCATAATCAGAGATGGTTTTAAATGAAATGCAAAAATCATCCACATAAGTAAATACAACAGCTAAAGTACAAATAGACATACTTCACATATGCCAAAAATGAGCTGTGGGAAAACTTCAGCACTGTCCACAGAGAGGGACAATGCAGAGTGGCAATGTACAAAACAAAGAGGCCACACATCCACTTGAATGCAAGGTCACTGTGACATCTACGGTTGAGATCCATAGAGATGTACATGTAGTTTCACTCACAACTAAACTGTATGATTCTGCCGTAACTGCAACGCTGTGTGTATGTCCGTGTACTTTTTTTATGGTGTCAGTTCAAGAACCTTAGGACAGCACCTCATATGTTCATTAAAACTCTATTTCATGAATTGTGCAGACAATTTCTAGTTTCTTGAATGAAGCAACTTCATTGATTCATCATAAAACAGCCATCTCACGCCTGGACACATTTCAGGTAAATGCTTTCCTGATTGGCCTGAATCTGGTGGCTCTGGTTCACCCTGGCTTCCTGTGGATCAAGTGTCGCAGAGCTGCCCAGGAGGCAAAGATATCTGACTGAGGTTTTCCACAGCCATGCCTGGAGTCCTCGCTGAATGCATGCATGCAAATGCTGATTTCTAAAAGCCCTTCAAGAGGTGTAGGCATCAGTTGCCTGACATTAATAATGGGCCTACTATGCTCTCAAACTCAAAGCTCGAGGCCATCCTTTGCAGCATCCACAACAGTTTCTTTTGTTTCTGTGAACCTTTTTGTTCTTTGATTCGCTGTGAAATCATTCTGGAATGTTTTTGTACCTTAACTATGAGTGTTATTGTTTTCGTTTTTGAATACATGTACTTTGTTTTATTCATAAGGTTTGGGTTCTATTTGCTCAAATAACCATGATATTATAAGAGGTAGGTGAAGCTAAAGAGTACATTTTCTGTGAAAGAAAATTGGTTGAAGAGAACTTTTGCCCTGAATTCCTGACAGTGAGATGAACAATGATGCTTTGCAAACATATACATATATGTGTAATAATCTGTGTGAAGATGTACACAGTTCTATTTTAAAATCTGTATGAAAAGCATCAATCACTGCAAGTAAGGATATGATGTCAGACTGAATTGTTTTCATGGTATTAAGTATATTTAGTATGCTTTGTTAAGAAATGAAATATGTATCACTCTCTCATCTTTTGAGAGATCTGATAGCTTTCAGATTACTTACATTTATGTGTTCTCACCTGTTTTGTTGATGGGTGTCATTCTATCTCCATAGCATTGCCATGATGACAGACTTGTGAAAATCAGTTACTTATGAGTCCTTGCATAGCTGATATTCACCTGACGTTTTCTTTTCTTTGTCATCACATCCAATAGTTCGTTTTTACTGGACAGAAACTTTGTAAAAGTGTTTACTGTTAAACTAATCTGATATGCAAGCAGCAGGGTTAATGACTTTCTTTGCCATCGTGTTTCTGAGGGGACATCTTTCAAGCAACATGATGCTATGGCGCTCGGATTATAGGCTGTAATTATACTTACAGCAATGCATTCAAGATCAGGGGAAAATAGTTTAAAATAAAAATTGAGAGATACGCCATTGCATGATACCTTTGCATCGTATAGGGCTTTGTGAAGATCATGCATGGGAATCTTGAATCTGGGTTGTGAAACTGTGCTGTGAGACAGGATCTGATGCAGAAAATTTGGCTGACTTGAAAGTTCTTTTTGTGGTTGGTCTGTGCATGCTTCATTCTTGAGCCTTGCACACTGTTTGAAAGCAGGGTTCGTACAGGTCATGAAAAACCTTAAAAGTACTTAGATTTTGACACCCCTTTTTTAAGGCCTTAAAAGTCCTTCGAAATTAAAGTTTTCTATCAGTTTACTAGCAAGGTGCTTAAAAGTCCTTCGAAAATGGGATTTTCCTTGAAATAATTTCAAAGCAGTACTTTAGTTTAAGAATAACTGAGAAAAAAATGACATTTTCATTTCGATGTCGCCAACAAAGCGTCTGCTACCAGCATTTTTGCAGAAGGGAAGCGACTCTGACCCCCTATATGCAGGAGTGACCTCCCCTGATAAATTTACCTCTTGCTAGTTAGTGGTGGTGGCTTGTGCCGGTGAAACTTGCGCCATTTTGGAAACTGAAAGATGCCTGGAAGGTGTTTATTCAATGATAAGTGGTTGGAATCGGCCGAATTCAGAGAGTGGCTGCAACGTGATCCAAAGGGAAACACCCGGAAAGCTTATTGTTCAGTGTGCAAAAAAACTTTTGATGTTGCTGCTGGCGGTCATTCTTCTGTACTGGCGCACCACAAGGGGGCAAAACATGAACGTTTTGTAAAAGCTTCAAGACCTGCCGTGCCCATGTCCGCATTTCTCGAAAAGACTGGGCCTTCAACTTCAACTGTAACCCATGCTGCGACTAGTAGTTCTACTGTCAGTACCAGGCCTTCTTCTGCTCAGCCATTTTCCAGCACAGATACTTTGAAAGCTGAAATAATCTGGACATTGAAAGCGGTCAGCAGCCACTACAGCTATAAATCATGTGAAGACAACGGCAAAGTGTTTGCAGCAATGTTTCCTGACAGCCAGATTGCAGCCAGTTACAAGTGTGGAGAAAGGAAGTCGTCATACTTGTCAACATTTGGAATCGCTCGCCATTTCTTTAATGAACTGAAGGACAGAGTGAAATCTGAGACATCCTACGTCTTGTTATTTGACGAGAGCCTGAATGATGATCTGCAGCAAAAGCAGCTGGATATCCATGTGAGGGTGTGGGAGAATAATGTGGTGGCGACAAACTACCTTCGTTCAGAATTCATGGGGCATGCGGCAGCAGTTGACCTTCATGAGCGCCTTGAGCCCGTGATCCTCGAGTTTGGTCATCGCAAGCTTCTGCAGCTATCCATGGATGGCCCTAACGTGAACTGGAAGCTATATGAGTAAGTTTTATTTTGAATTAACAATTTCTATTTTTGTTAATAGGCCTATATGTGTTTACTGCAACTGTTTTTATTTTTATTTTTGTTTTTAAAAAATACACTGCTTTATCATTTCTTAATCTGGTTAACTCTTTCATTGCCACATGTGATAGACATTGCCTTTCAGCAAAGAAGTTTGTTCTTTTTAAGAAGCAGCACTTCGACATTTACTATGTTAGATGTTAGAGGCTGTAGACATTATAATTTATGCACTGCAATATATAATTACTAATTCTGATATTATTGTTTAATTTATGATTATTATTATTTTTTTATATATTTATTAATTAATTATTTTATTGCTTGTTTTAATTTGATATATTTGTTATTTTTTAGGGGCGTACATCACTTTTTTGTTTAAAATAGGAAAGAATGAAATGAGTAAATAATAAATGAAATATTTATTTTAAAAAAAATGAAGGGGAAAAAAGAGGAGGATGGAGGACCCCAATAATGTGTTATAAAAAGGAGGTATGTTAAAGTACACAGATCAACTCCATCACTAAAATAGGTCTATGTTTTATACATGTTTATGTGTCATAAATGACTTAAATTTACTTTGTTTTTAAAGAATGATGATTAAGATAGACATGAGTAAGAGAAAAATGTGTGTTTAGTGTGGGGTATGTGTGTATTTAAAGGGAGAAGCGAGTCAGAGATCCCTCAGTTGTTCTTTATAAAGTTCGTAAAATGTCCTTTAAAAAGTCCTTTAAAAGTCCTTAAAAAGTCCTTACTTTTTGTGGACGATAACCTGTATGAACCCTGGAAAGAGCAGTCACTATTTGTTGCAGCAGTATTAATTACTTGTGAACACTGTCAGTCTGTGCACGGTAACGCATGCAGTGAAACTGTACTTTGGCAATCCAGTTGTTTTGTTGTTGAGGATCATTTTGTAATAAGCTATGCCTGCTGTTCATATTCTTTCTCAATCAGTGTTGACCTGGGACAGCTGGGGCGGTGGTCGCGGGGCCGGGTCGCAAATAAACAGGAAATAGCGCGGCAGGGCGTGGCGATGGACAAGCAGGCAAGCGATAGCGGTGCCTCCGCCCGCCGTTGGGGGGGGGGGGAGCGTTACCCCCCCCCCTCCGCTCCCCCCCCCTCCCCCCCCTTCCCCTTCCGCAGACCCGAGAGGGAAGAGGGGCCGATGCCAACAATGCAGGCAATCCCGAGAATCTGTGAGGTGGGTTGTGGGGGCAGGTGCAAACGGGCAGAGATCCTGGATCATAAAGGCGAGAACACCGGAAACCTGCCAGTGTCCTCGGACATACACGGATGGGAGAAAGAAGTCCAGGAACACGCAGCAGAGACGAGGACGGAAACTAAGGATGCGCAAACTCATACAAACAAAAACAAAGTGTCGAGGAAGGGCTACAAAAGGTGACAGGGGCAAGGCAAGGACACGTGACACGGGGCCAGCAGATTCGACAGTGTGCACAAGGAATAATACTGCGTGTCCCAAACAAAGATCCGGGGACGCTGAACTGTCAAGGGGTGAAGACAGGGGAGCGTCCACAACCATAAAAAGTGAAGGACTTTTACGGACTTTTAAAGGACTTTTTAAAGGACATTTTACGAACTTTATAAAGAACAACTGAGGGATCTCTGACTCGCTTCTCCCTTTAAATACACACATACCCCACACTAAACACACATTTTTCTCTTACTCATGTCTATCTTAATCATCATTCTTTAAAAACAAAGTAAATTTAAGTCATTTATGACACATAAACATGTATAAAACATAGACCTATTTTAGTGATGGAGTTGATCTGTGTACTTTAACATACCTCCTTTTTATAACACATTATTGGGGTCCTCCATCCTCCTCTTTTTTCCCCTTCATTTTTTTTAAAATAAATATTTCATTTATTATTTACTCATTTCATTCTTTCCTATTTTAAACAAAAAAGTGATGTACGCCCCTAAAAAATAACAAATATATCAAATTAAAACAAGCAATAAAATAATTAATTAATAAATATATAAAAAAATAATAATAATCATAAATTAAACAATAATATCAGAATTAGTAATTATATATTGCAGTGCATAAATTATAATGTCTACAGCCTCTAACATCTAACATAGTAAATGTCGAAGTGCTGCTTCTTAAAAAGAACAAACTTCTTTGCTGAAAGGCAATGTCTATCACATGTGGCAATGAAAGAGTTAACCAGATTAAGAAATGATAAAGCAGTGTATTTTTTAAAAACAAAAATAAAAATAAAAACAGTTGCAGTAAACACATATAGGCCTATTAACAAAAATAGAAATTGTTAATTCAAAATAAAACTTACTCATATAGCTTCCAGTTCACGTTAGGGCCATCCATGGATAGCTGCAGAAGCTTGCGATGACCAAACTCGAGGATCACGGGCTCAAGGCGCTCATGAAGGTCAACTGCTGCCGCATGCCCCATGAATTCTGAACGAAGGTAGTTTGTCGCCACCACATTATTCTCCCACACCCTCACATGGATATCCAGCTGCTTTTGCTGCAGATCATCATTCAGGCTCTCGTCAAATAACAAGACGTAGGATGTCTCAGATTTCACTCTGTCCTTCAGTTCATTAAAGAAATGGCGAGCGATTCCAAATGTTGACAAGTATGACGACTTCCTTTCTCCACACTTGTAACTGGCTGCAATCTGGCTGTCAGGAAACATTGCTGCAAACACTTTGCCGTTGTCTTCACATGATTTATAGCTGTAGTGGCTGCTGACCGCTTTCAATGTCCAGATTATTTCAGCTTTCAAAGTATCTGTGCTGGAAAATGGCTGAGCAGAAGAAGGCCTGGTACTGACAGTAGAACTACTAGTCGCAGCATGGGTTACAGTTGAAGTTGAAGGCCCAGTCTTTTCGAGAAATGCGGACATGGGCACGGCAGGTCTTGAAGCTTTTACAAAACGTTCATGTTTTGCCCCCTTGTGGTGCGCCAGTACAGAAGAATGACCGCCAGCAGCAACATCAAAAGTTTTTTTGCACACTGAACAATAAGCTTTCCGGGTGTTTCCCTTTGGATCACGTTGCAGCCACTCTCTGAATTCGGCCGATTCCAACCACTTATCATTGAATAAACACCTTCCAGGCATCTTTCAGTTTCCAAAATGGCGCAAGTTTCACCGGCACAAGCCACCACCACTAACTAGCAAGAGGTAAATTTATCAGGGGAGGTCACTCCTGCATATAGGGGGTCAGAGTCGCTTCCCTTCTGCAAAAATGCTGGTAGCAGACGCTTTGTTGGCGACATCGAAATGAAAATGTCATTTTTTTCTCAGTTATTCTTAAACTAAAGTACTGCTTTGAAATTATTTCAAGGAAAATCCCATTTTCGAAGGACTTTTAAGCACCTTGCTAGTAAACTGATAGAAAACTTTAATTTCGAAGGACTTTTAAGGCCTTAAAAAAGGGGTGTCAAAATCTAAGTACTTTTAAGGTTTTTCATGACCTGTACGAACCCTGCTTTCAAACAGTGTGCAAGGCTCAAGAATGAAGCATGCACAGACCAACCACAAAAAGAACTTTCAAGTCAGCCAAATTTTCTGCATCAGATCCTGTCTCACAGCACAGTTTCACAACCCAGATTCAAGATTCCCATGCATGATCTTCACAAAGCCCTATACGATGCAAAGGTATCATGCAATGGCGTATCTCTCAATTTTTATTTTAAACTATTTTCCCCTGATCTTGAATGCATTGCTGTAAGTATAATTACAGCCTATAATCCGAGCGCCATAGCATCATGTTGCTTGAAAGATGTCCCCTCAGAAACACGATGGCAAAGAAAGTCATTAACCCTGCTGCTTGCATATCAGATTAGTTTAACAGTAAACACTTTTACAAAGTTTCTGTCCAGTAAAAACGAACTATTGGATGTGATGACAAAGAAAAGAAAACGTCAGGTGAATATCAGCTATGCAAGGACTCATAAGTAACTGATTTTCACAAGTCTGTCATCATGGCAATGCTATGGAGATAGAATGACACCCATCAACAAAACAGGTGAGAACACATAAATGTAAGTAATCTGAAAGCTATCAGATCTCTCAAAAGATGAGAGAGTGATACATATTTCATTTCTTAACAAAGCATACTAAATATACTTAATACCATGAAAACAATTCAGTCTGACATCATATCCTTACTTGCAGTGATTGATGCTTTTCATACAGATTTTAAAATAGAACTGTGTACATCTTCACACAGATTATTACACATATATGTATATGTTTGCAAAGCATCATTGTTCATCTCACTGTCAGGAATTCAGGGCAAAAGTTCTCTTCAACCAATTTTCTTTCACAGAAAATGTACTCTTTAGCTTCACCTACCTCTTATAATATCATGGTTATTTGAGCAAATAGAACCCAAACCTTATGAATAAAACAAAGTACATGTATTCAAAAACGAAAACAATAACACTCATAGTTAAGGTACAAAAACATTCCAGAATGATTTCACAGCGAATCAAAGAACAAAAAGGTTCACAGAAACAAAAGAAACTGTTGTGGATGCTGCAAAGGATGGCCTCGAGCTTTGAGTTTGAGAGCATAGTAGGCCCATTATTAATGTCAGGCAACTGATGCCTACACCTCTTGAAGGGCTTTTAGAAATCAGCATTTGCATGCATGCATTCAGCGAGGACTCCAGGCATGGCTGTGGAAAACCTCAGTCAGATATCTTTGCCTCCTGGGCAGCTCTGCGACACTTGATCCACAGGAAGCCAGGGTGAACCAGAGCCACCAGATTCAGGCCAATCAGGAAAGCATTTACCTGAAATGTGTCCAGGCGTGAGATGGCTGTTTTATGATGAATCAATGAAGTTGCTTCATTCAAGAAACTAGAAATTGTCTGCACAATTCATGAAATAGAGTTTTAATGAACATATGAGGTGCTGTCCTAAGGTTCTTGAACTGACACCATAAAAAAAGTACACGGACATACACACAGCGTTGCAGTTACGGCAGAATCATACAGTTTAGTTGTGAGTGAAACTACATGTACATCTCTATGGATCTCAACCGTAGATGTCACAGTGACCTTGCATTCAAGTGGATGTGTGGCCTCTTTGTTTTGTACATTGCCACTCTGCATTGTCCCTCTCTGTGGACAGTGCTGAAGTTTTCCCACAGCTCATTTTTGGCATATGTGAAGTATGTCTATTTGTACTTTAGCTGTTGTATTTACTTATGTGGATGATTTTTGCATTTCATTTAAAACCATCTCTGATTATGACAATGAACTAATTGCAATGGAAACTGCAACCATTTACGCAAATACTAATCTTTTTTTATACACACAAATTTTCCCATTTTCTGGTAAGACTCGTCAAAAGTCTATATATAAAAGCATTCATTATAGCAAACATTTTAATCATATTAACTTTGTGCTCTTCTTACCTGTGTTGGTTAGAAAAAAGCAGTAAATAACCAGAAGTAAGCTGCACTGTGAAACAGTTTTGTCTCAAGGCCAGTGATTGAAGACAAATTGATGAGAGACCATAACGCATAGTCTTGACATGATGTTTCACATATTTTGGTTCTTTTAAATGTATAAAGATGTGAGATTGAAGCCCTTTAAAATCAGTGTTACTCCTTCCCATTTGCTCCTTTTCATGGAAGGAGTTAATGACGTTGGTGTGTATGCATTGTGTGTCTATTCATGTGTGTGGATTTGTGTAAATGTGTATGGATATAATTTGATCCACCATTACTATAATCATTTAGTGAGAGAGAGAGATGAGAGAGAGAGAGAGAGAGAGAGAGAGAGAGAGAGAGAGAGAGAGAGAGAGAGAGAGAGAGAGAGAGAAGGCTTTGAGGTGGTAATTATAAATATTACTGTTGTCACCATGATGTGTTATGATGATTAGAGGATGGCAAAATTTTTCGGGTGATGATATGATGTGTGATTATGATGTTGGAGTTGGGATGGTAATAATAATGATAGCGATGATAATGTGATATGGTTATGATGTTGTGATGTTGACAAGGTTGAGGAGAATGTAGTAACTATGATTAAGTGAAGACATCATCAGAAGAATGATGTTGAAAATATTGTTTTGGGTAGTAATTATGTTTGACAATAAAGATTAACAAAGAAAGTTATGAAAAATTAAACAAGCTTGTAGTCTATGCAGGACGGATATTCATGTAAATCAGAATTTCCACTCTTCTCTGAACTACTTTTTACATTGATATTACAAAAAGGACTAGAAGAAGGCTGTACAAAAACCAGAGGTACAGAGGTCGTCCACTTGCCACGAATGCGAAGCATTTTTCTTGCTGCATATGCTATTTTAAGCTGCCTGACCTGCATCTGACCCAGGTATCATATATCCCCGCGCGTGAACAAAACGACCAGCATTGCACAGCCGTGTGCAGTTTTAGTGGCCACAGTTGTGCAAGATCAGGAACTTTTTGACAGCACCTTGTACACATGTCCATGCAGATTGAATAGTTTGATTTCGTTTTGTGCTAATTGTTCATTTGGCATGGAATTCACAGCAACTTCCATACGTAATAGTGCAGCCATCAGTGAAAATCTGACAAACTCTTGAAATGTAAAATTGCTAATTAGAAAATTTATATTTTTATGAAAGAAAATTGCAAGTGAACATTCAATTCCTAGCTTGGTTTTTTTCCCCCTGTTACATGTATTGATAGAAAACATTATGTATATGCTAATATAACTCCTTTTTAATCAAAACAACAACAAAAACTTTTCAGCTTGTTTTCCAACCAGTGTCAAGGTCTATGTAAAAGCAATGCACGGAGAAAGTAAGTTGAAGGGAAAACAACTTCTAAGGATCAACAAACGACAAGTATTTACCAAATAATCTTCAACAAAACCACTTCCTTACACACGGCATATAAAACTTTTCTGAAGCCCCTTCATCTGTTGCTGCACCAAAGCAGGGAGCTATGCAAATTACACACCTACGGTCATCACATCTTAGTTCCATAAGACATGTAAAAGACTGATATGATTTTCCATCCACATCCACCCAAATCTCAAAGATCTTTTTACTCACAGACTTGGTGATTCCTTATTCATAACCACCCCTACATCTATGATTTCTACATTGCGATGACAATTTTCCAATGCCTCACGCATTTCCTTACCTGCAGAAAGCTTGCTGCCTTTGCCCAGGCAAAGAGAGGGTAGGTGAAGAAGCTGAAGATTCCACCGATGATGATCATGATCCCATAAAGAAGACCAAAGAATTGGCTGGGGAACCTGAAAGAGTTGTGGTCAAAGACTTAATAATGAATGCTTGATTGAACCTTTACAGACAGTCAGCCTTTGTGGGCTATATAAGGTCATTCATAACAAAAATCATTAGATTTGGTTAGCTTAGAGTAAAAGCAATTCAACTTTCAAGCTTCAACTACTCTAGTCATTTGTGACTGAGCACCACATGAGGAACCATAAGTCGCACTGAGCCTTTCTCCCTGACAGCAGAGAGACATCAGTATGGGTCAATCTGATGTAAAATGGCTTTTAGTTTGAGTTATTTTCAGTCTCAGAAACTTATAATGCACAAAATATCTTCAGCATTGAATCAGAATTGACCTAAAAAGTGAACAGATTCAACACATAGCTCCTTTTCTGGGCTTAAATTTGATATATAACTTTTTCAAATTAGACATTTTGTGTTGATAAAAACTTAAATGTTCATATCTCCCATATTTCTAGGAAATTTGGTATTATCAGAAAGCTCATTTTCTGGGCTTTAATTTCATACCAAAATCTCACAATCTTTAGAAAATGTCTTATGGTTCTTGTGGTACCTATTGTGGTGCTAGGTTATATTTGTCTTTTACTAATTGTGTAGGGAGATGCGGGGGGTTGTTCTTACCCCCCAACCCACATATGTATGGAGATTGTGGTCAATGATGTTCCAGCCTTTTTCCAATGACATTTCACACCACAAACAAGATCACCTTTACAGGCTGCAGCATTCATACAGTTCTTTCATCTCACAACACACACACAGACACACACACACACACACACACACACACACATGCACACTTATGTACACAAATGCACACATGCACAGTGAGGCATTTGATATGTTAAATATAAATTTGACAGTAGAATGGAAATAACATATTTAACAGCTATAATAGTACTGAAAACAAATAATCTAATCTAAAACTGTCTAGATACCAACATACTCCGACTTAAATGTTTAAAACCAAATCACAATTATGAGAATTCTGTTAATGACCTCCTTGATTAATGTCCTGTAATGTCTAAACCCTCTCAGGTGCCCAAAATTTAAAGGAAATGTTTTATATTGCAACTTTTCACCCAGTCATGCAAGCTGTAACAGCACACTTTCCACCCAGTCATGCAAGCTGTAACAGCACACTTTTACCCCAGTCATGCAAGCTGTAACAGCACACTTTTACCCCAGTCATGCAAGCTGTAACAGCACACTTTTACCCCAGTCATGCAAGCTGTAACAGCACACTTTCCACCCAGTCATGCAAGCTGTAACAGCACACTTTCCACCCAGTCATGCAAGCTGTAACAGCACACTTTTACCCCAGTCATGCAAGCTGTAACAGCACACTTTTACCCCAGTCATGCAAGCTGTAACAGCACACTTTCCACCCAATCATGCAAGCTATAACAGCACACTTTTACCCGTCATGCAAGCTGTAACAGCACACTTTTACCCCAGTCATGCAAGCTGTAACAGCACACTTTCCACCCAGTCATGCAAGCTGTAACAGCACACTTTCCACCCAGTCATGCAAGCTGTAACAGCACACTTTTACCCCAGTCATGCAAGCTGTAACAGCACACTTTTCACTCAGTCATGCAAGCTGTAACAGCACACTTTTACCCCAGTCATGCAAGCTGTAACAGCACACTTTCCACGCAGTCATGCAAGCTGTAACAGCACACTTTTACCCCAGTCATGCAAGCTGTAACAGCACACTTTCCACCCAGTCATGCAAGCTGTAACAGCACACTTTTACCCCAGTCATGCAAGCTGTAACAGCACACTTTCCACCCAGTCATGCAAGCTGTAACAGCACACTTTCCACCCAGTCATGCAAGCTGTAACAGCACACTTTTACCCCAGTCATGCAAGCTGTAACAGCACACTTTTCACTCAGTCATGCAAGCTGTAACAGCACACTTTTCACCCAGTCATGCAAGCTGTAACAGCACACTTTTACCCCAGTCATGCAAGCTGTAACAGCACACTTTTACCCCAGTCATGCAAGCTGTAACAGCACACTTTTACCCCAGTCATGCAAGCTGTAACAGCACACTTTCCACCCAGTCATGCAAGCTGTATCAGCACGCTTTCCACCCAGTCATGCAAGCTGTAACAGCACACTTTCCACCCAGTCATGAAAGCTGTAACAGCACGCTTTCCACCCAGTCATGCAAGCTGTAACAGCACACTTTCCACCCAGTCATGCAAGCTGTAACAGCACACTTTTACCCCAGTCATGCAAGCTGTAACAGCACACTTTCCACCCAGTCATGCAAGCTGTAACAGCACACTTTTACCCCAGTCATGCAAGCTGTAACAGCACACTTTCCTCCCAGTCATGCAAGCTGTAACAGCACACTTTTCCCCCAGTCATGCAAGCTGTAACAGCACATTTTTACCCCAGTCATGCAAGCTGTAACAGCACACTTTTACCCCAGTCATGCAAGCTGTAACAGCACACTTTCCACCCAGTCATGCAAGCTGTAACAGCACACTTTTACCCCGTCATGCAAGCTGTAACAGCACACTTTCCTCCCAGTCATGCAAGCTGTAACAGCACACTTTTCCCCCATGGTCATCCAGCCACTCATATTATCCCCCCACCACCTCCTCCACTCCCCAAGAACCATACAACGAGGCTATGGATGAATGTGCCATTATTATTCTTCCACAATTTTCCTGCTCAGCTCTCACAGGTACCCATTTTACTCCTGGGTGGGGAGATGCAATGTGAGTGAAGCATGTTGCTCAAGGATGCAACTTTGGGATCTGATCCATCTCACTAGCCTCAAGTCCTGTCCAAAACACTTGGCCACAGTTTCAACACAGTCAAGTAATCAACAAACAAATTAACAACCAAACAGAAAAACAAACTCTAACATTTTTGTCATATATATACCTACCAGCACAAACAAAAATCTGAAAATGTCAAAGAGGTTTTCTTGAAAAATGTACATTTGCCCACACAATTTACTTCAATGGTGCTCGTGCCATTTTTATTTCTTTGAGGCAGAAGGCTGCAGGGGTGGGGAATAATGCCATTTATTCTAAGCAGTCAATTAAAAGTAGCCTGTAGCTTTTTTCTTCTCCATTCAACCTCCTCAAATCTTCAAAGTCTTCAGGAGAGATGGTGGTCATCCCTTAAAAATTAAAAAAAAGTGTGTTCCGGTGGTGTGTTTTTTAAAGCTCCTCTTTATCTCTTTGTAAATGGTCACTCCAGGGGTGGGAAATGGCCACCCTTGAAAAAAGAGATTTTTTTTTGCCAGAGTTTGTGGGCTGCCTAAGCCCCTGCTGGTAAGTCATTGCTTCCTGGTCCGGCTTGTCTATTTTATGTCTGAGATGACCAAGCCTCTCCCCATCGACAACATGCTCTAACTATTCCCATCACCAACTTTTTTTGACACCGTTATTCGTCACTTTCTGAGTTTGATTCACAATCAGAGAAAGGCGGCCCACCATTTTTGTCTGAAAAGATGTCCCAGATTGCATTGCAGAGGACGTCCATCAAGTGGTAAAACCAAAATGTGGTGGATCAATAAAATGAAATGCAATTTGTTGTGGCATAATTTTTTTGGCAGATTTTTTCTTCAGTGAATCTTTCTTTTTTTCTGTCAGAAATCTAAACAAGAAAAGTGACATCCACCTAGAAGTAGAAGCAGAAAATTCCCACCCCTGTCACTCACCAAAAACCCCAAAGCAGTTGAGAAAGAAAGGCTATTGTTAAATGGCATAGTAAGGGAGACTGCAAATCACCGAAACACTGTGGTATTTCTCTGATCCACCGGGGAAAACAAACAAATAAACACCAAGAAGATGTAAAGTAATGCTGTAAATTATTGTACACTTTTTTTATTCTCTTTTGGAAAAGGTTTTGGTCAAAAAGTGAGTTATTCCCCCTGAATAGTTATCTGCCCTTGTTGACCTTGACATTGTCCTAGTTTGATTATTTAATCATTTTCCTTCAAGAATATATAATACTTTTGACTATCTATATGCTTTTGTTTTTTCTCATATTTTTATTTTCCTGGACACACATAATTTTTCTTAATCATTAATGGCTCAAAATAGTTCTGGGAGTGAAAGGCTTAATAGACACTCAAGACAGGCAGACAAAAATGGAGCAGGAGAGATTAAGAGATGAACACATGGATGAACAAGCAGGCACTCTTCTATAAGCCTCTTAGCTGTCCAAATGTATGGTTAGATTAAAAAATTAACTGTAAAATGTAAAGCTCCATAATGCCATATCATTGCCAAAAAATTAACTGTAAAAAGTGAAGCTCCATAATGCCATATCATTGCCAAAAAATTATCTGTAAAAAGTGAAGCTCCATAATGCCATATCATTGCCAAAAAATTATCTGTAAAAAGTGAAGCTCCATAATGCCATATCATTGCCACACTGCCTTTTGATGCCCAGTTCTCTTTTCCCTCTCGAACTCCTTGTTCTAAATGTAGCAAGCATGTGAGGAACAACTGGGATCTCTGCCTCATGACTTGATGGCTAAATGTAGAATGAGGAGGGTGAAAGGAAAACATGAGGGAGAGAAGCTGGGGCTTAGCAGACAGCCAGGTCAGTATGAGAATGACAGCAAAATGGTGGATAAAGGCAGAATGGAACATTGTACTTCATATAATTATCCAGGGCATGAACAAGAAAAGGCCTTGCAGAGTCTGTGCCTGCTCTGCAAGCCATCACTCACAAGGTGCTGATGAAGGCAGCGCCCATGGAGTAGAGGAAACTTCTGAAGACGACCAGGAAGATGAAGGTGGCGTAGAGGACGGACAAGTTTGGAATCAGGATCAAGATGGACATGCCCGTTGCCAGGATAACAGCCAGTCCAAGGGGGATAACTGCGGGAAGCAGGTCTCGCTGAACCTGCAGAGCTTTCTCTGCAACACAGCCAAGATGGCGCCAGTGGTAGAGTCACAGCTGTAGGATACAACACAGCAAACCTTCAGACATAAACAAAAATAAAAAATGAAATTTTTACACATCATGATAAGTTGACAAACTGACAAGTGTATACATTTTGCTTCAGAAATACGAAGTTTATCTTCTCCAGTGTGTCAGGGTGAAACATTACTATTCTCAGCACACCCAAAAAGGGGAGCCTTTTTTTCACATTGAAGTATCAAAATATTGCAATGAGAGTGTGCACATGAGCATTCTGTTCATTCATTAGTCAGCTGAGAGAGAGAGAGAGAGAG
>JAWQFJ010000340.1:0-5000 GCA_034096865.1 Theodoxus fluviatilis
ATTAGTGGAGTCGATACAGCTACGAAAGGGGATACTGACTTATCAATATTCTCTCCTCTCCACTTCCATCGACATCTGGCCGTTGAATTTCCAAGGTTGGTCAGATTTTCGTACATGAGTACACAGCATTGCTATTGCTTTGTAGGCAGAGTAAGGCAACATTCGAGGCAGTAAAAAACAGATGCCCACAGGATTATGATATATTAGTTGAAGGGAAATGAAAAGAGTGTGTTTTTCCACGACAAATGCAAATACTGCAAAAAGCTTACAGCTATGCACTACAGTTTGCAAGGCGAGCTACTGCGAGGGGACAGAACTCGTGCTTCCTAGGGAAGCACCAAACAAGGGACGCAACTCCCACTAATCGACAGTTATGAAAAGTTTGCTGAACTAGCTGAGCCGCGCGTTGCACAAGGCAAGCGCCCCGGTGCGCTCTGGCTTACGATGCATTACAGGTATTGCAAAATGCAAACCGCGGCAGATACCTCGGATGATTAGGATATTATTGAGCTATCACAAAGTTCAGTAAATTCCCTTCAAAACGACAATAGAATGACGCCATTTCGACTATGTGCAATGGTGGATACTCCATGCCTGTTTGAATACAGTGGCACTGAAAACGGGCATTCCGTTTAGAAAACAGCTTTATGTGTATGCGGTGACACTTTCCGCAAAGCGGATTCAGGCCCAAACAGAGGTAGCAGGTTGCTGTTAAAAACCATACCTTGAGGGTAAATCACTTTCTCCCGTACCTCGATCCACCTTCTCCCCGTCCCTAGTCCTATACGGCTTTAGTTGCTACTGCACAAAGGGAAAACTCCACTCTAATTTCGTTTGGTGTAATCAGGTTTACTCTTCAAAAACCTCATGTGGGTTGGGGGTAAGAATAGACCCACCGCGTCTCTCCCCATGTGGGTTGGGGGTAAGAATAGACCCACCGCGTCTCTCCCCATGTGGGTTGGGGGTAAGAGTAGACCCACCGCGTCTCTCCCCATGTGGGTTGGGGGTAAGAATAGACCCACCGCGTCTCTCCCCATGTGGGTTGGGGGTAAGAGTGGACCCACCGCGTCTCTCCCCATATGGGTTGGGGGTAAGAATAGACCCACCGCGTCTCTCCCCATGTGGGTTGGGGGTAAGAGTAGACCCACCGCGTCTCTCCCCATATGGGTTGGGGGTAAGAATAGACCCACCGCGTCTCTCCCCATATGGGTTGGGGGTAAGAATAGACCCACCGCGTCTCTCCCCATGTGGGTTGGGGGTAAGAGTAGACCCACCGCGTCTCTCCCCGTGTGGGTTGGGGGTAAGAATAGGCCCACCGCGTCTCTCCCCGTGTGGGTTGGGGGTAAGAATAGGCCCACCGCGTCTCTCCCCGTGTGGGTTGGGGGTAAGAATAGACCCACCGCGTCTTCCTAAGTGATTCGTAAAAGGCAAAGAAAAGGAAAATCAAGACTCTCACTTATCTCACTTACTCTAACCAGATCGGATGAATTTCGTGATTAATGGCTTTACATATCTTTCAAAAGCTGATAGGCCGTGAAACGTTGTTTGTTGATTCATTATTCATTCATTCATTCATTCATTCATTCATTCATTCATTCATTCACACTGTTAGACACGCCTAAATGTCACCGTAACTGATCTCATTCTTTACGTTGAATACGTAGCCATTCAGTGATTTCACTTGGGGAAAGCTGTTGATCACACAGGACGATGTTTCCCACACATGCAAGACGAAGGCGACATATGCAGAGAGTAATATCGAATGGTCTCTGCATGAAAACCTGTCTGAGATCACAGACATTCCAGACACAACCTCTGCTGCCGAGACACTTCCCCCATCGTCTGGATTTCCCCAGCCTTCTAGCCTTGGAATACTACAATGCAAACTCTTTGGAATATGATCTTTATCATCATCATTTCGACGAAATGATGCGGAAAAATCCGTACTCAGAACACGCATAGTGTGTGTGTGTGTGTGTGTGTGTGTGTGTGTGTGTGTGTGTGTGTTTGTGTGTTCTTGTGAAAGAAAGCACGGCTGATTCCCAACAGTAGCACACGTGTACATCATACTGCAACGCTTAAGGCTTTCGATGCAATAAATTGACTCAACCCAATCTGTCGATTCCATCTTCTTTAGAGCTGAAGGATGGATGGAGCTTAAGAGCCGAAGGATTGATGGAGCTTCAGAGCTGAAGGATGGATGGAGCTTAAGAGCCGAAGGATTGATGGAGCTTAAGAGCCGAAGGATGGATGGAGCTTAAGAGCCGAAGGATGGATGGAGCTTAAGAGCCGAAGGATGGATGGAGCTTAAGAGCCGAAGGATTGATGGAGCTTAAGAGCCGAAGGATTGATTGAGTTTAAGAGCCGAAGGATGGATGGAGCTTAAGAGCCGAAGGATGGATGGAGCTTAAGAGCCGAAGGATTGATGGAGCTTAAGAGCCGAAGGATTGATGGAGCTTAAGAGCTGAAGGATGGATGGAGCTTAAGAGCCGAAGGATTGATGGAGCTTAAGAGCCGAAGAGCAGTGCCTCTGCAACAACCTCTGCCAAGGAGGTTATTTTCGTTCGTTCGTTATTCGGCAAAATAAATGAAATAGTTCGGAACGGATCCTGATAAAATGTATTGGCAGGTCAGCGTTTCACTCAATGAACGATCTATTAAATTTTAGAGGTTACCTGTTCATTCGTATTGGAATTGCAACCCAAAAGAGACATTTTAACGCGCATCGCGAAATTGATTAATCATACTATTGATGACGACGGCGTATGCGTTCAGCACTAAGAAATAGCTAGTAAGAGCTACCATACACTAAGCTTCGTAGCGTCAGGCCTGGCGAGCAGAACATCCTGTCTGAATACAGGTCATGGAAGAGAAAAATATGCGGTGTCCTCGGCAGAGGATTGCACTCTCAGAGTGTTCTCTGGTTACCTTAGCAATAGAGCTGCCGTGTCTGGGGACAGGGGAGGTGGCTGGAGTTTCAGAGAACGGTCGAGCATTGACGGTCTGCTGAGGTTGCGCGTCTGATCCGCTCTCCCCAGCACTTGCAGCACAGGGTGGGACAGGCAGGTAGGTGGCGCCATTTTGTGCATTCGCTGGCAGTTGGTCTGCATCACTGCTGCTACTGTCGCTGAAATGGTCGTTATGGGCAAGATTTCCGGACACTGTACCTGAGGTACTCTGTCCGATAATTTATGAGCGCTTTAAAGCCACACTCCCTTGATTTGATTTTCGTATTTTGGCTCCAAAGTCATCTTCATCCATGCACAAACCATCTCAGAAAATATGAAACTTAAAAATGTTACCGAAGTATTTCAAAATCATTTTTGACTCTATGCGGACCAAGAGTACCTCAGGTACAGTGTCCGGAAATGTTGCCCATAACGACCATTTCAGCGCTACTGTCAGCAAGTCTTTCGTCCGGCAGTGCAGAGCCATCCTCTGACGCCCGTTGGACCCACTTTGGGTTGGGTGTAAGAATAGACCCTCCCATCTCCCTAAGCAGCTCGTAAAAGGCGAGTAACTATGGAAATGGAAATTGACTTGCTCTTACTCTTACCAGCCCTGGCCATTTTCGTACCGAGTCGTCTTCCATGGCCTGCAGAGGCTGCGGGGCCGTAAACTTACTTCCTTCATTCTGACGCCCGTTGGCGCCTGTCCATGAATTCTGTGGGAAGTCTATAGGAATGTTCACTCGTCCCAGCGTCGCTGAGGACACCGCCACGACTCGTGCACTGGTTTCTGCTGCTGTCGTCCTCCCTCTCCTCAGCTCTCATCGTCGGTTCGCGCCTTCAGCGTTGGTGTGTGTCATGGCGCGTCTCGATCGCAGGGTCAAAGTTCAAAGTTCGCGGCGGGCTGGTCTGCTCTGGCGGGCTTCACCCATCGCATAGATAATCTGAGGCTGATTCTCCATGTCGCAGTCTTGAACACCAGGGGAGATTGTTATGAACACACTTATGATCGTACCGGGAATCTCGCAGCTTGTTGTTGATCTCGGTGGATTTACACTGCTAGTCTTCTTCGCCATCATCCCCGCGTGTTTTCCCATTCGAGTTATGCCAGGCACATTCTCGGCGTGAAGCGGAGTATGACGGCTGTGGTTCTATTTTTACTTTCACCTTTCACGTGGGGAGCCTCTCTCCCCTTTGAACGGAGCGGTCAGCTTCAAAGACTTCAACAGCATTTGCTGACCAGTAACTTGTAAGTCGAGTCTCGAATTGTGGTGCACGCACTCGAAAGATAATTTACATACTCAACAATTACACACAAATATGACTCTTACACTCACAATTATTTTTTATTCAAATTATGTTCGAGAATTCATTCATACATCGTGTGAGGAATGTTGCATGTTACCTTATTGCAATGAAAGATATACAATATCAATTGTTATGAGAATCACAGAAGTCAAAACGAATAATACCATTTTTGTTCTTCGCCTGGGGAGAGGCGAAGAGGGCAGCAAGACAGACAGAGATGGAGACTTGCAGTGAAGGCCCTGTGCTTCGACCAGAGCGAAGAGGACTAAATCAAGTTAAGTCAATACACCTTCCAAACAACCTAGTGATAACTTCTGGAGAGAGAGAGAAAAAAAAACCACGCTCAAATACCCTTGGTCTCTAACAATGCCACACATACTGGCTCACTCACCACAGTATCATCTATGAAGATATCACTGCTCCAGCTGTCAGGTGATGACCATAGATACGAGTCCCTTGGCCATTGTCCACTTCTCTGTTAACTCTCAGGCACTCGAATCATGTAGAGCTCGTGGCAACTTAGTCTTTCTGGGGCAAACTTCGACTTGAAGTGGCACCAATGGTTTCTGTGAATGAAGAACGTCCGAAAGCCAGCAACGTACAATGCTTTGAGCAACACCAGGGCGTTGATGTACTTGGTGCGATCAGGTTCCACTGGCTGAATGGAGAGGTGCATCTCGAAGAGGAACTGTTTCACACGGTCCAGAGCTCCCGTGGCCAGCAGCTCAGGGATGACCGTCCACT
>JAWQFJ010000340.1:12500-27179 GCA_034096865.1 Theodoxus fluviatilis
GACGAGAGTAGAGCGGGGAGGGAGGGAGGTGAGGTATGTCAGGTATGGGAGTGGTTAGGCAGAGGTCGTTTAAGTGAGGGAGGTGAGGGGAGGGGAGTGTACTTTGGAGGGAGGGATGGAGGGCACAGGGTGAGGGTGGGCGGTAGAGGGAAAGAGCAGCTTATGAGCTGGGGGGGAGTGCAGTGAGGGAGAGTGAGAGGTTTGACATTTGGTGGTTAGAGAAAAGGGGGCGGAAAAGAAAGGAAAAAGGGGAAAAAAAAGGGGAAAAAGAAAGAAGAGAGAAGAAAAAGGGAGAAAACAGAGAGAAAGAGAAAAAAAGAGGGAAGAAAAAAGGGGAAAAGGGAAAAAAGGAAGAAAGAGGGGGGGGGGGGGAAGGAGGAGAGAGAAAAAGAAAGAGAGAAGATGAGTAGATGTAGCAGATTTTTTTATATATTGAAAGAAAGTAGGAGGATGGATAGAGAGTAGTAGCGGAGGAGAGAGATCAGCAGCAGACCCAAGAGAAAGTGGAAATACGTGGAGTTCAGCCCAGTCCCGAGATAAAGCCAAGTGATTATGCTACGAGAGATAAATGACGAGAGGCTCCATCGGACGCGAAAGTAATAAAAAAAATCAAATAGCAGAAGAGAGTTCGAATAGACAGAAGATAGAGAGAGAGAGACACAAGAGAGAATGCGTAAAAAGAGAGTAGGTAGGAGAGAGCACATGTACGAGGGAGTAGAGAGGTACCAGAGACGACACGAGAGAAGACACCGAGAGAGGAGCGATCTATTCGCTTACCCACGAGAGACAGAGACAGACGAGTAGTACCCACCCAGTAGAGGACCCAGAGACCGAGAGTAGACGAGAGACCAGACGAGACAAGACAGAGAGAGACCAAGAGAGACACCGCCACCCGCCCCCTAAGACAGAGGGAGGACAGGAGCCCGAAGGACCAGAGAAAACAAGCAGATAGTAAGTATATATGCGAGAGACCGAACCGAGAGACAGGTAGTGTTGGAGTAAAGACTTCCGGCAAGCGGTGTAAGGTTATGAGATGAGATCGAGAGAGACAGAGAAGACCCAGAGACTAGAAAGAAGAGTATGCAGAGAGACCAGGAAGGACACCCAAAGAGACAGAGAGGATGTACGAGTTAGACCGTAGTACAGAAGAGAGAGAGAAAGAGAGAAGCAGAGGGCAGAGATGAGTAAAAGACGATGGACTTAGCCACGAGCTAACAGATAACCGGGAGACCGAGAGGGTTTGGGCGAATGGGATTGTATAGGTGAGATAGAGGCATTAGTTGAGTGTGATTGGACACGATGGGGTTAACTAGTATAAGTGACAGAGGAGGCGAGAGACAGAGTGTCAGAAACCAAGATTGGAGAGAGAAAGGACGGAGGCCGAGTGTAACCACAAGCAGAGTGACGGAGAGAGAGACAGAGACAGAGAGATGAAATGAGAGGACGAAGAGAACAGAAGAGAGAGACAGAGAGAGAGAGACAGAGAGACAGAGACAGAGAGAGAGAGAGAGAGAGACAGAGACAGAGAGAGAGAGAGAGAGGAGAGAGACAGAGAGAGAGAGACAGAGACAGAGAGAGAGAGACAGAGACAGAGAGAGAGAGAGCGTACCCAAAGGAGTAGACAAGGCAGGGTTTTCTGGGTCTGAAGACGTCATCCTCACAGACTTCCCAGCCTCCGTCACTCTCCAGTCCAAGCCGTGCCATGCGTCCACAGAACGTCTGCAGGTTGCTGACGTAGCTGCAAAGAGGAGATCATTAGGTGCATCACTAATTGATTCCATACTGCATTAGGAATTGATGCCATCCGATCATTACTGCCCCAAAGATATAGGCTTCGGTAGAGTCGCTCGCTGCGGGGCAGCAGAGATGTGGAGTGGAAAGTAGACTTACAGGTGGGGGTGGAGGTAAATGATAGAAACTGGACTGGAAGGATAATCCAGGTCGAAGTAGCGGGAGGAAGAGAGAGAAGGAACAGCAGCATCATAGGAGCGCAGAAAACAAAGGGAGAAAAGCATAAACCATTCAGATCTGTAGGACTTAACTTTATTCGTTATCGCTCAATCTTTCCTCTCGTGTCACCAGAATGTGTGTGTGTGTGTGCGTGCGTATGTGTGTGCGTGCGTGCGTGCGTGCTTGACCATGAAAGACCACAGACACTTTCATCTCCTGTCTTTATTTGTATTGTCAGTTCTCAAATAACAGTAATATACGTTTACTCCTAATGGGCATTGATTCCGTGTGACAAGCGCGTGCCACACTGGCAAGCATCAGACATACTGTACCTATGGTAGAGATTAGCTGCCTCTTTGTGGCCCAGATTTTTGATGATGGCCAGAGGGGGAAGAGTGACGTCACCCTTCACGTAAGTTCGTGACGCAACGTTGGGCATCGTAACCGTGCCATCGTGGTCTTCACCGTCGTCTGCTGCTTTCTTCGTGGCGAGTAAAGTGCCCTGATGATGAAAGAGAAACTGATCAGCAAAGCTATTGCAATAAAAATCACAATATGACAAGTAAAAGATTGCAACAAAATCTTAACTTCGGGTGGACCGTCGGAGGAGAAGTGTTTCTAACAGTAACACTGTCCAAGACATCACTTGGCTGTCCCTAGATGAAGTAGCGTTCTTCCACGCACAAAAATCACCATGCCATTGTGACACAAGTGTACTTGTTGGGCTTCAACAGCCTCCAGGATGCTGTCGCACATAGCGTTGCAGACGGAGTAAAACACATTCTCGCGGAATGTCCAGACTTTCATCTACACAGAGCGGTAGTGCAGATGTATCTTTAAATGTATACGTGTTGGATTATATTCCTCCAACCTGTATAGCCTCAACTGTAGATAAATCAGAATAACCTCAGTTGTAAATAAATCAGTATAACCTAAGTTGCAAATATATCAGAATAGCCTTAGTTGTAAAAAAAATAAGTACAGCCTCAGTTGTAAATATATCGAAATAGCCTTATTTGTGAATAAATCAGTACAGACTCAGTTGTAAATAAATCAGTATACAGCCTCAGTTGTAAATAAATCAGAATAGCCTTAGTTGTGAATAAATCAGTACAGCCTCAGTTGTAAATAAATCAGTATACAGCCTCAGTTGTAAATAAATCAGTACAGCCTCAGTTGTAAATAAATCAGTACAGCCTCAGTTGTAAATAAATCAGTATAGCCTCAGTTGTGAATAAATCAGTACAGCCTCGGTTGTAAATAAATCAGTACAGCCTCAGCTGTAAATAAATCAGTACAGGTTCAGTTGTAAATAAATCAGTATAGCATCAGTTGTGAATAAATCAGTACAGCCTCAGTTGTAAATAAATCAGTACAGCCTCAGCTGTAAATAAATCAGTACAGACACAGTTTTAAATAAATCAGTACAGCCTCAGCTGTAAATAAATCAGTACAGACTCAGTTGTGAATAAATCAGTATACAGCCTCAGTTGTAAATAAATCAGTACAGCCTCAGTTGTGAATAAATCAGTACAGCCTCAGTTGTGAATAAATCAGTACAGCCTCAGTTGTGAATAAATCAGCACAGCCTCAGTTGTAAATAAATCAGTACAGCCTCAGTTGTAAATAAATCAGTACAGCCTCAGTTGTAAATAAATCAGTACAGCCTCAGTTGTAAATAAATCAATACAGCCTCAGTTGTAAATAAATCAGTACAGCCTCAGCTGTAAATAAATCAGTACAGCCTCAGTTGTAAATAAATCAGTACAGCCTCAGTTGTAAATAAATCAGTACAGCCTCAGTTGTGAATAAATCAGTACAGCCTCAGTTGTGAATAAATCACTACAGCCTCAGTTGTGAATAAATCAGTACAGCCTCAGTTGTGAATAAATCAGTACAGCCTCAGTTGTGAATAAATCACTACAGCCTCAGCTGTAAATAAATCAGTACAGCCTCAGTTGTAAATAAATCAGTACAGCCTCAGTTGTGAATAAATCAGTACAGCCTCAGTTGTAAATAAATCAGTACAGCCTCAGCTGTAAATAAATCAGTACAGCCTCAGTTGTAAATAAATCAGTACAGCCTCAGTTGTGAATAAATCAGTACAGCCTCAGTTGTGAATAAATCAGTACAGCCTCAGTTGTAACTGAATACCCGACGAAGGCCAAGGGGCACAACATTTGGAAGAATAGTATATGTAATTGGCTTGTTTTGTCTTTCATTCTAAGGTGTGTGTGTGTGTGTGTGTGTGTGTGTGTGCGTGTGTGTGCGTGTGTGTGTGTGTGTGCGTGCGTGTGAGTGCGTGCGTGCGTGCGCGTGTGTGTGATATACGTAAACGTACATGAAAGTTAAACTTATCTTGTTTTCATAGTAATTTGCAATTGTAATCTTTCTTACTAAACAATAACAATTCATGACATTCCTTTTTTCGACACATTTCAAGTATGAATCGTCGATCTCTGATGAATAGCAGTATTTGAAACATGACTTTTTCATAGCCTGGTACTTGGGCTTTGTGACTCACTGTACATTTTCATGTGGTATAATAGTTTGTACTTATTAGACCACAGACGTGTGGCACTCGTTTTCGTGTAATACATATTTTTAGTTACCCTTATGTTCTTATCTGTCCATGTTAGCTGACAGGCTGTCAAACGTCGTATTATCTGTTCTCCTGGATCGGAAAGTCATGTGTCCTTGACAAAGTGGAAGAACGTTTTCTCTTTCCATGTGCCTTCACAGAGGAGTTTTTAAAATAAATAATATGAAGAGACTTAAACTGCAATTCGGCAAGGAACTGATGATAAACTACATAAATAGACTCAATTTTCATCTTTTATCCTCTTCTTCTTTTCATCGCTTTCTTCCTGTTTTTCTTCTTCTTTCTTTCTTTCTTCTTCCTTCTTCTTCTCTCTTTTTCTCTCTTTTCTTTCTCCTCCTCCTCCTCCCACCACCTCCTTCCACCACAATCACGTCCTCCTCCTTCTCCTTCCACCACCTCCTCCTTCCACCACCACAATCACGTCCTCCTCCTCCTCCCCCTCCTCCTCCTCCTCCTCCTCCTCCTCCTCCTCCTCCTCCTCCTCCTCCTCCTCCTCCTCCTTCTCCTTCCAACACCTCCTCCTTCCACCACCACCTCCTTCCACCACCTCCCCCTTCCGCCACCTCATCCTTCCATCTCCTCCTTCTTCCACCACCACAATCACGTTCTCCTCCTCCTTCTTCTCCTCCTTCCACCACTTCCTCCTTCCACCACCTCCTCTTTCCATCACTTCCTCCTTCCACTACCACCACATCCATCACCTCCTCCTCCTCCTCTTCATACCACCTCTTCATTCCTCCTCCTTTCACCACCTCTTCATTCCTCCTCCTCCTCCTCCTTCCAACATTTCCTCATCTCCTTCCACCACCTTCTCCTCTCAACACCTCCTCCTCCTCCTCCCACCATCTCCTCCTCCCACCACATTCTTCTCCCACCACATCCTCCTCCCACCACTTCCTCCTTACACCACCTCCTCCTTCCTCCTCCTCCTCCTCCTCCTCCTCCTCCTCCTCCTCCTCCTCCTCCTCCTCCTCCTCCTCCTCCTTCTCCTCATCCTCCCAACGGTTCCTCCTTCTCCTTCCAACACCTCCTCCTCCCCCACCTCCTCCTATCCTCCCAACACCTTATTCTCCACTTTCCAACACCTTCTCCTCCTCCTTCCAACACCTTCTTCTCCTATCACTACCTCCTCCCACCACCCCCTCCTCTCTTCCTCCCACCACTTTCTCCTCTCCTCCTCCCAGCACCTCCTCCTCTCCTCCTCCCAGCACCTCCTTCTCCCACCACCTCCTCCTCTCCTCCTCCCAACACCTCTTCCTCCCAACACCTCTTCCTCCCAACACATCCTTCTCCCAACACATCCTCCTCCCAACACATCCTCCTCCCAACACATCCTCTTCCCAACACCTCCTCCTCCCAACACCTCCTCCTCCCAGCACCTCCTCCTCTCCTCCTCCCAGCACCTCCTCCTCTCCTCCTCCCAGCACCTCCTCCTCTCCTCCTCCTCCCAGCACCTCCTCCACTCCTCCTCCCAGCACCTCCTCCTCTCCTCCTCCTCCCAGCACCTCCTCCTCTCCTCCTCCTCCCAGCACCTCCTCGTCTCCTCCTCCCAGCACCTCCTCCTCCCAACACCTCCTCCTCCCAACACCTCCTCTTCCCAACACCTCCTCCTCCCAGCACCTCCTCCTCTCCTCCTCCCAACACATCCTCCTCTCCTCCTCCCACCACCTCCTCCTCTCCTCCTCCCAACACATCCTCTTCCCAACACCTCCTCCTCCCAACACCTCCTCCTCCCAGCACCTCCTCCTCCCAGCACCCCCTCCTTTCCTCCACCCAGTACCTCCTCCTCTCCTCCTCCCACCACCTTCTCCTCTTCTCCTCCCAGCACCTCCTCCTCTCCTCCTCCCAACACCTCCTCCTCTCCTCCTCCCAACACCTCCTCTTCCCAACACCTCCTCCTCTCCTCCTCCCAACACCTCCTTCTCTCCTTCCAACACCTCCTCCTCTCCTTCCAACACCTCCTCCTCCTCCTCCTCCGTCGTGATCTTCTACGTTTTTGTCGTCGGCGTTGTTTTTTAGCTTGTAATTATGATAATCAAAGGTGTTGCTTGTGAGGAGACACCAGTTCAGCGAGAACGAAAGTCAATGCCCACATTGAAAACTATTGCTTCTGAAAACAGAACACGAAGCCGGGTTCAGAAAAAACAGGGGATGCATCGACCAGATCTTTGCACTCAGAAACATCATCGAGCAGTGCACAGAGTGGCAAAGACAACTTTACGTCAACTTAGTGGATTTTCAGAAAGCGTTCGACAGTGTGCACAGGGCCAGCCTTTGGCAGATTCTCAGGCACTATGGAATACCCCCGAAACTGGTCCAGATGGTGAAGAGTTTTTACCAGAACTATTCCTGCACAGTCGGAGACAACAACATCAGCTTCCAAGTGAAACAGGGGTCAGACAGGGTTGTGTAATGTCATCGATTCTGTTCAACCTTGCCATCGACTGGGTGATGAGGAACACCACGACAGATGCTCAGAGAGGCATACGGTGGCCTCTCTTCACCTCCCTAGACGACCTGGATTTTGCAGACGACCTGGCACTGCTATCACATACACATAAATACATTCAAGAGAAGACCGATCGATTGTGTATGTTTGGAGGCCAAATTGGACTAAGTGTCAGCCAAAAGAAAACAGAGACTATGCTACTCAACGCCGAAAGACCCACCCCACTAAAGGCCCATGGCGCCGACTTACCACAAACAGACCAATTCCCTACCTGGGCAGCATCATTCGAAAGGACGGAGGCGCTGGGGAGGACATCAAAAGCAGACTGAACAAAGCAAAAAATGCCATGCGCACCATGAACAACATCTGGAAATCGGCTCAGTACAGCACCCACACAAAGCTGAAACTAAACAGAAGCTGTGCGCTGCCTACCCTCATGTATGAGTCGGAATGCTGGCGCATGACGAGGTCGGATGCTGCAAAACTGTCGTCATTCTACACCACCTGCCTCAGAAAGATCTTACGAATCTTCTGGCCCAGAAAGATCTCCAACAACGACCTTCTCCAGCGATGCAACATGGAAGACATGGAACCGCTCATAACCAAGAGAAGATGGAGATGGATTGGTCATGTACTGAGGATGAACAACGATTCCATTCCGAAAGTGGCACTCCGATGGACCCCAGAAGGCAAGAGAAAGCGCGGGAGACCCAAGCAGACTTGGAGACGCACAATGGAAGGGGAGATAATAGACCTCAACCACTCCTGGGCGACCCTGGAAAGGCTTGCAAGTGATCGACAACAGTGGAGAACCTTTGTTGCTGCCCTACAAGCCACCCGGTGTAAAGGGCAGTAAGTAAGTAAGTAATTGTCGAGTATTGGCGAACCAACACATCTGTAACCAAATAAATACACTTCATTATCACACCTGAAATTCCAAATCACCAGTAGTGCTCATAATATATGCTTTTGTTGTTATCCACAATATTTTACCCCACATTAAAAACCTTACGAATACACAGTTGGAGGCATGGGGATTCACGGTTACAATCACCCTTTGTAAGACAATGAATAATTTGAGAAAATGATATAAGATGCCATAGTTTAATTTACTGGAATTCTACTGCTACGACATACATAATTATACCATTACACAGCACTCTGAGGTAGCATTCTTATGGTGTTCTTCATTATCGTCATTTCATTTATCTTAATATATATGTATGTCTGCTTAGCTTCGGTCAGTGGCAGAAATCCTGTGAAATACCAACGAATAATCTGGTGCGAGTTGCTGCTTAGCCTTCAACGACCCCCCCCCCCCCTTCCCCCACCCCCACCGACGAGCCAACCATCTGGGCATTGCCATCAATAAATCAGGTTCCTCTGTCTGCTGCAGATATTGCCCTAAACTGCTGGCACGGAATTCTCTCTCCCGCTCGTCTACCTGACCAAGGGGATCGTGCTCAGACCTGCGTTTTTATCGATGGCTTTTCTTGCTGTGTTTTCCACACCAAAAATCACGTGCAAACACTTGTCCTATCCTCCCCCTGAGGGCCTGGGATAAATGTATGTCCACCGTATACCCCAAAGTGATCCGTCATAAGCGACTGACTAGGGGGATAGAGTGTTGACTTGCTCCTACGCCAACCAGTACCAGTGGCTTGGAGAGTCAATTGCCTTACAAAACCTGCAAATGCCGAGAGACCGATCAGTCCATCCATTCATCCATTCGTCCGTCCGTCCATCCGTCCATTCATCCATCCATCCGTCCGTCCCTCCTTCCGTCCACCCGCCCATCCAACTATCCATCCTTCTCTCGATCTCTCGTCGTATTTGCTTTGCGTGAATAATGCTCAGGCTAAAATAAAGCGGTCTGTCATCCAGGTATGGGCTGCTAGTCGCTATGTAAAGGATAG
The DNA here is from genome assembly GCA_034096865.1 of Theodoxus fluviatilis. Classification (NCBI taxonomy): domain Eukaryota; kingdom Metazoa; phylum Mollusca; class Gastropoda; order Cycloneritida; family Neritidae; genus Theodoxus; species Theodoxus fluviatilis. The sequence continues at coordinate 21,418 of JAWQFJ010000340.1, forward strand.
GTGATGTCTTTCATGATTTTCTTAACCTTTTGCTTTGCCATGTGTGTGGCCAACTCCTCCATCTGCACAAAGTTTTCCAGCAGCATTCTTCTACGTTGTTTTATCATTCAGTTCATATTCTTCTCTTTTGCCTGTATGTTGGGGGTAAGAATAGACACACCGCGTCTCCCTATGCGATTTGTAAAAGGCGAATAACTTGTAAAGTCTTCACTTGATGGGCTCTTTTCCCAACAAACTCTAGTATTTTTCGTGATCAATGGCCATACATGGCCTATAAAGACTGATAGACTGTAAACTATTGTCCAGTCATTCGGTTTTTTCAGTCACGTGACTGGCAGGCTGCAACACCAGCAGCTAAAGCCCGCTGTGCACACACGGCGTGACGATGCAACAAGAAGATCGTGCGTGCGTCCAAAAAAGCTCGCTGCCTCGAATAGGAAGCTGTCTATTTCCCGGCAACAAGCAGCGGCGCAGCCATTAAATCAACCAATCAGAAAAGAGCTCTGGAGATAAATCATTAAGTTACATGATGGTAGCCATGCAGTGCCAGGGAGGCTCCTCGCGACAGGAAGCAAATAATCATTGTCAGAATCCCTTCCACTAATGGGCAAAACTAGTAGACTCATCCGAGGATAGGGGTGCAGAACCCGCTCCGCTGGCGGGCCACCCACCGCATCTAATTTGTTACTCTTTTTTTTAATAAAAAAAATATCGTTGCAAACTTTACAGTGATTAAGTTACATGTTTAGGATATTCTTAAAGAACAAATAATGATCCTAACTGTAAAACAGTTCAGTCAATACAATGATAACAAATTCGGAGCACACCAAGCGAACATCTTGCAACGCGGGTAATTATTACATAGAAGAAGAGTCTTAATATATTGAGATCGAATGATTGATTGATGGATGTTCCTCGGATCCGAGGATCATCTGGGTTGGTGCCGACATGCCCTCTGGGGGCTATGCAGGTCAATCATTGATAGGCTTATTCTGCAATATGTTGGGCATGGGAATCCCTGGGCAGATGGGCTACGGGCAGTCGATGTCTTTCTTCGTCTTTGCCTTTCCTCCGCGGCCTTTCTCCTCTATGCTTCGAAGGCCTCAGCTCCGCGCATTGATGAAACTCTCCAGCTGTCTCTGTCGCTGGCCATGCTTTCCCACTCATCTGCTCGGATACCGGCCATATTCAGCTGTCGCTTCAATTGGTCCCTGGAGCGCTTCCTTGGAGCTCCTCTGTCACGCCTAGCTGCCCTGGCATAGTTCTCCATAGAACACAACTTTGGGCATTCTTGTGACTTCCATGGGTGACAGGTAGCGTGCCCATCGAAGCTGTCTTGTCAGAAGCATGTCCTCAATGTGGATGTTGGCTCGCTCTAAGATTTCGTTGTTGGTCACGTAGACTTGCTATTTGATGCTCATGATGAGACGGAGGCACCGCTGGTGGAAGCGCTCCAAAAGTCGCGTCTGCTTTCATTCCTTACCGCTTGGATGAGATGCCCGATGACCGCGGCCAGCCAACCAGGTGATTTTGGGGCAACCGTTGTTTAGATCACCTTTTCTAGTTCCGTCTCCATTTGGTGCAAGCAGCGCTCTCCCTAAATGGGGCTGCTTGGTCGCTCACGGTGCTGCCGAAAGTTGTTGTTGCCTCCCTGGTCAACAACAAGCGACCCATACTACTGAGCCGCCTATATGCAGAGTTAAGACTGCGACTGCCAGTGCCATCTAGCACCTGTCGATTTCGCCCCTTCCCCATCGATTTAGGACTTTTTCCCGAGTTAAAGTGAAGATCAGCGCGCGCAAACCAACCTCACTCTGTAGGCTCAACATCCTCCCACAGCGGCCCAGCAGGCTACGACGGCTGTGGCGACCGCGAAGCTGTATGTTTTTGACAGGCAATTTACAGATCACAGGAAGGCATTTCTTTATCGGTACATAGTTGACAGCAATGCAAGCACACCACGGATCCAATCTGCACAGATTAAAAAAAATCATTCACCAAATTCTTTGTACACGTTTCAATGTTATGACTTCTATTTCATGTGATGGATTTAATACCAAGCATTGAACGACAGGATTTAACACAAATAATGCCCTAAAGGTATTGACTGACTTCTTCGTGATTGTATTAAACATCAAATCGCTCAACTCCACATAATCCAGAGAACCTTTTCTCCTCATGTCCTCACACGCCACCCCTTCACCTCGTTACTCAGATCGGCATCACACACACACGCGCGCGCACACACACATGCTAAACATGCCCGCGCGCGCTAGCATTCACCCTTAAACACACGCACGCACACACACACACACACACACTCACATTCACACACACTTTCTGTATCATGAAGGATTAGAAGAAGCATCACTCCTCTCCCTCTAATCAGACTTCACCCTATACATTAAGTGCAACTCGAAGATGGTGTGGAGTGGCATTGGAGAGTTTGTCTTTTTCTTTATACTGATACACATTTTCCACATCAGTATAAGGAAGTCTAAATACCATGTCGTTCTTACATCAAAGTTTTAACTCTGCTGCAATCCAAACAGGATGTCTGTAATAGATTATTTCACTAAGAATGAGCTTAGTAGCAACATTTTCCCTTCCATCCATATCCAGAACTGTTTAACAGTAGTGCAGTCGTAAAAGAAGTGTTCTATGTAGTCAACTTACGACGGACAATAAGAGCATTAGTTGTCAGCTTTTACTCCAATCTTGTGTAAGAGAATGTTTGTTGGATAAATATTGTGCAACAGTTTCCATTGGAGTTCTCGAAGTCCAACCTCCTTCGTGGCCTCAACTGCTTTCTTCCACGTTTTTTGTTTGATCTCAAATCCGAATTTGCGCCGCCAGAAGCCCACTCCACATATACTATCAGTCTAATCTTCCTTTCTCCGAATAAGATTCCGAAACTGTATTGATCCATATTCTAAACATCTACCCCGTTATAATATAGACTTTCATTGGTCTGATTTGTAGTTACTCCAGCACTCAACCACTGGAGCCACAGCTTTGGTATCGCATTATTCGGTGCATTGTATTCAAAAAGCGTCCCGCCATTATCTCCGCTTTTATTCCCGATTTCTACCTACGACATCAGTCTATTCTCCCGTGCAACCAGCACATCGAGCACGTTTTCGATTCCATGTTTTTGCCACGTTTTGAAATACAACAAATGTCCTTTATATTTGATTAACTCGTTGTACCATAGTTTCTGATGAATAAACGATTCCTTGTCCACTTTTTCTATTGCAGTTATGTCTTTCAGGCTTAACCATGTTGTTACTACATTTTCTCAAAATACACTCCTCATGCTCACTAGATCCATAACGTTCTATGCTTTTGCGTTGAGCTGGAAAATGCCACAATCTCTCATAACTTTTGTCACTGGGGAATCTTCGACCATTTTTTCCACAGTTGCATTCGAAAGCCTCCTGACCCATTGTAAGTAAAACGTTTTTTGCATCTTCAGCAATCTAGCATCTTCAGACCTCCCTCCTCAATTTCCGATTCCATAACTGTTCTTTTAATCTTTTCAAACGCCTTCGGCACTGGAACAACCAGAGAATTGTTCACCACATGCTGGGATGCACCCGGTGACGAGAGACTGCTAAAATATATCAATAATGAACTGAGCAAGTTGCTAGGAAAACTCCCAAACAAATTACGCCACTGATTCAGTCAGGCCCAGTAGATTTCGTAATTTACAGATTCACAAGTAGCAGTAATGGCTGAATTGGCAGCAGCAGCACCAGCAGCACCAGCAACAACAGCACCACCAGCAGCACCAGCACCAGCAACACAAGCAAAAACAGCAGCAGCAAACGATGAAGGGACACTCGTAACAGTGTCACTGACAGCAACGATAATAATGGAGGAGGCTGCTGTGGCAAGGGCAAATAGATACGCTGCTTCTGTTTCTACTGCATTCCCTCCTACTACTAGTGCTACTGTTGAGGAGGAGGAAGGAGGTGGGGGGCAGGAGGAGGTGGAGGATGGGGGAGGGGGGCAGGAGGAGGAAGAGGGGCAGGGGCCAGCAAGAGGAGGAGGAGGAGGAGGAGGAAGAGAAGGAGAAGGGCCATGAGGAGGAGGAGGGCCAGGAGGGGCAGGAGGAGGAGGGGGAGGCCAGGAAGAGGAGGAGAATGAGGAGGAAGACGAGGAGGAGAGGACAAGGGGCAGCGCGAGAAGGAAGGCGAGAAGGAAGGCGAGAAGGAAGGCGAGAAGCAGCACATTTGCTGCCGTCGACGTCTTTCTGAAGGGGCTGGAGGCAAGGGTTACACCGGGCAACTTCTTTTCCTTAGTGACGTAGAACTGTTATCAGAACCGGGTCATATCGCCACGTGACCGGATGCATTACAGCAGTCAGCCCGACAAAACGTCGTGCTGATTCAACACACACTCGTTTCCTTGATAGTGTGTCAATCTGCCCCTACATGCAGGATGCGGCTTAGTGCTGGTATGCTGATACAATGGACCCTTTTTAAATTCACTAACTCGCGTGTGGGTGAGGAAGACCGACAGTGATCATGACGTTCATATCGCCGCACAGCTGAACTTTGAACTCACTTGAGCAAGAGTCTTTTATCTCGCGTCGTGATAATGGTCAGTACGTCTGGCTTCGCTGTTATCCGTCTTCTTCATCTGTTTAAGAAGTTTTATACTTTGTGAATGATACGGAAAATTGTAGGATTATTGAATTCTAACGAATTTATGCTTGCCATATCCCGTATCAAAATAAGGCAGTCTTGGAGCATTGAAACATGACGAAGAGGTGGACAAAACTGGCTAGGCATTACGTTTGCTTGTGGAAATTACTTGACCGGATGTTTGGGAAGAGAGAGAGAGAGAGAGAGAGAGAGAGAGAGAGAGAGAGAGAGAGAGAGAGAGAGAGAAAGAGAAAGAGAAAGAGAGAGAGAGGGAGAGAGAGAGAAAGAGAGAGAGAGAAAGAGAGAGAGAGAGAGAGAGAACTGAACTGAACTGAACTGAACTGAAACTTTTATTGTATAGGCCACTTCGGCCTATTACAAAATCGTACAGAACGCGTTTAAGTGGTACAGAACATAATTATGTACATGTCATCAGCACTGGTCACCAGTAATGGGAAGTCGAGCGCGCGTTGACGAACGCGATCGCGATAAGTCATCTGCGAATCATTTTCGTGAAGTCCATCTGCACTGCTGTCTGGAGGTCAAACGCTCGCTCCGCCTACTCCACCTGCCGAAGTCGTCATCAGCCCTGCCATGATGTCGCGTTGGTGATATTGAACATACACGAACTGTTGAGGCTGTTTGAGTCTCAAACTTGGAACTGTGGACCTTGTTAGGGCGAACAAGAGAGAGAGAGAGAGAGAGAGAGAGAGAGAGAGAGAGAGACAGACAGACAGACAGACAGACAGACAGACAGACAGACAGACAGACAGACAGACAGACAGACAGACAGACAGACAGACAGACAGACAGACAGACAGACAGACAGACAGACAGACAGACAGACAGACAGACAGACAGACAGACAGACACAAAGGGGCCCTTTGTATTTTTCTATAGGAGATGGACTATAAGCAAAAAGATGTGTGAACATCTGGGGAGTTATAATGAGATATAGTGGGAAAGAGCAAAATACTTTGGTTATATGGGTTTATAAAAAAAAATGGTTATACGGTACATGTGAATCCAAACAATCAAGCAAAAAATTATGTACATGTGTACAGCGAAAGAAAGATATAGGGCTTCAGCTTCTCGTTAAAAATTGTTATGCCT
>JAWQFJ010000340.1:27201-38905 GCA_034096865.1 Theodoxus fluviatilis
ATTAGAAAAGAAAGTATCTGTAATGGGCCTCTTGCTGGGTATCTGTGCCTGACGATTCTTCTCTCTCTTTCATACCTTTGGCTCCTTGGCTGTAGTGGTCTTTTGGCGCACAAGCTTGAAGGGGGATGGCTAGTCACTTGGCTTGCAGAATACACAACTTCGGCTGATTTGTTCACAATCTTTTATTCAGCAGTATACAGGTCTCAAACCTTTTCCCTCTGATCCGAGCTGGACGCTCGCCTCTACCCGTCTGCCACTCTCTCTGCTCCGTTCTCTTTCTCTATGTCTCCTTCCAAAATTACTGAGATTCCTATGTGGTTAGACGGACAGTCCCGCTTTCCTAAAAAGGATTGACGTCTGCGACCACTGCCAAAAATACGATAGCAGGAAGAAGAGGGGGTGGTCAGAGTCTTTTGGGGAGGGGTAGAAGCATATGTTCTTTGAGAAGGACCCACACACTTCCACTGCGACCTTGAACTATTTTTAGCAGCAGCAAATATGCTCGCGTGGCATATTTTGTAAGGTACGTTCAACCCGATGTAGGCCTGCTGCTGAGGGTCTTCTGATTCGTAGAGCTTGATTTGTTCTTCTTGGCTCGGACGGAGATACACCGCTTTCAGTCTTGCTTGGTACTGGAGGGCTTGATGTTCCATTTGGTTGGACAGAAGACTTCATATCTCTTGTTTGAGTTCTTATTCTTTATTTCGTAGCAGCAAGACATGAGATGTTACATTGCCCAACATTTCTCTACCTCTGCCTACATTCTCTCTCTATCCGCTCTCTATGAGCGCTCGCCTCTGTCTCCTCTCTAGGTCTGATCTGCTCTCTGCCAGCCCTGCTCTCCTTCCGCCTCTTCTCTCTGTCACAGATCTTTACGTTGTTTGGTCCCTCACCCAAAGGAATAAACCAATTACCCGATGGAGAGTAACAACTAGAAAGGGTTTACAACTAAACCCGACCATCATAGCTGGAGAGACCTTTCATAACTAAGAAAATAAATACAACTACCTCAATAAAGGACAACTGGGCAGGAATAAGGGTAAACAACAATTTTAATTCAGCAACACACTCGAGAACCACCGTACTCGAGCGTGAGTGGTAGCACCCAGCGACAATGTCAATCAAGTGGTAAAATATCGACCAAGTCAAATGGTGAGAAGAAAAAACTAGACAAAGATGACTGACAAACGCTAGGGCGAAATGGATTCGCTCGAGCGTTTGTACACATAAATGCAATCAACACCAAATACTAATAACTCTACCCATGTACCATTACAATGAGTAAACGCCAGAACTCCAATCTGGAAATCTCCCCAAAACAGCTCTATCTCACACCAATAGAAAAATCATCCGTCCCCCCGCAGGAATCCTTAACGTGAAACGTTTGAAAAAAAAATCACTTCCACTCAGTCCCATTGAGAAAAACCCCACTTTAAAAAAACTATTTTTTTCCCCCCTTCCTAGTACCCCTTGCGCTGACGTCGTTTCCCCCAGTAGCGACGTCACACAAAAATAATAATGCAGTTCAGACCAGTCCGTGTCCAAAACGTTTCCCCCACCCTCGTCACTCGAGTCTCAAACCCCAGAGTCCCACACGAGAGTAAATGTGATGATAGTAAGAACAGAGGGTTTTTGCCTTACCCCACAGTTCCTCCTTCCAGGTCTGAATCTATTCCAGTGAACACTAAACACACAGATCACAACACACGCCTAACTTCCTCCACGAAGAATGCCTCGAAGTTCAGCTTCCAGCTGAGGCTACTCCCACGAGCAGCAGTCCTCGGCCCCAGGTCGAGTAACCGTTGTGATGGTGTTGTAGTGGACGCACCTCCGTGTGCTCCACCCGTTGAAAGGTAGTCCCGACGACGCCTCCTCGCTCGCCACACCAACTGGACAGGCCACCACCAGTAGCCGTAACCTTCAACCCCACCGTTGTGATGGTGTTGTAGTGGACGCACCTCCGTGTGCTCCTCCCCGTTGAAAGGTAGTCCCGACGACGCCTCCTCGCTCGCCACACCAACAGGACAGGCCACCACCAGTAGCCGTAACCTTCAACCCCAATCTCCGACTTCTCTAGACCTTTGCGGAGTGCTTCGCTCGACGAACGAGCCAAATCACCCCCCACAATGTCTCACTGCTTAGCATGCAGTCAAAAGGCCAGCACAATTCGAGGCAGACAGCCACGAAATATGCTAGCGTTAACTCCCAAGTCGAAACACTGTACAGCTCAGCGCCGTTCAGTTCAGTTCAGGTCGGTTCAGGTGTCGAGGTCGTCAGTGGCAGTGACAGGGATGAGAGGGATATGTGGTATCTCAGCGTCTGGATGGAATGCATGAAAAGCATCCAGGACATTCAATTGGCGCCCCTGCTGTTTTCTTGCGAACAATCGCATAAAAGGTCTTGAAAGATCCATGCACGCATGTTAAAAGCAATATGAATGAAGGGAAAGTTTGGAGAGGTTAGAAATGAAGAAACATAAGGCGAAAAAATCAGGGGGAAAAATCTTTGGCAAGGAGGAATAGCGATGGTGGAGGCAGGGAGGTGAAGAGGGAGGGAGAAGGAGGGGGAGAGAGGGAGAGGGAGGGAGGGAAGTGAGAGGGAGGGAGGGGAGAGGGAGAGCCGGCTTGTGTCGTCTGCTACACGCAAGCAGCCAGGCAGCATACGCGGCAGGCTGGTGGCTGGGGTCTATTGCAGCGTGAGGCGGAGGGATAAGGGAGTGCAGAGGGCTTCCACCAGAAATTCCTCGAGGGGGTGAGAGTAGGCGGCGTGTTGAAGGAGACCGAGCGAGCAGGCGAATAAATTATTGGCTGCAGGCTTTTGTACAAACGTCAAGGCGTAGTTGTGCCTTTTGCAGAAAACAGTTCATTGACAAAACTACTCTAGAGCGTTCAGTAGGCACAGATGGTTGAAATTCACACAGTTTTGAAAGCTTGGAATAACAGTTCTATGGATGTATTCACACTCAACTTTCCCAGTGTTTGGGAACGACGAAAAGTCTTTTGAAGGGAGTGAAGTCGAAACTTGTTGTGGTTCTAGGTTTTGGTAGAGACGATAAAATATTCCATTACAGAGGAGAGATAAAGTCAACTCACGGATTTCTGGACTATAGGCGTCGAAGATGCTATCAGGTGGATCGTTGAAGAGGCGGGGAGAAATAGATTCGCTTCTCCATCATTGTGTTACAGATTGCTTTTCTCTCTCTCTAAATTTTAACATCAGAGAGGTAGGAAGATCGAATCGCATCTCCACCATATTGTGATAGAGCCCTCTCCGCCAGTTTATCTCTCCCTTTGGATGATAAATACCTTTTGGTTCCTTTCCATAGCAGATGGGCGCTGGGCTGTGAGGCGGGCTGGTTTCTTGTACATGCCGAGGGTCTTCTGATTCGTAGAGCTTGATTTGTTCTTCTTGGCTCGGACGGAGATACACCGCTTTCAGTCTTGCTTGGTACTGGAGGGCTTGATGTTCCATTTGGTTGGACAGAAGACTTCATATCTCTTGTTTGAGTTCTTATTCTTTATTTCGTAGCAGCAAGACATGAGATGGTACATTGCCCAGCATTTCTCTATCTCTGCCTACATTCTCTCTCTCCTCTCTCTCTCTCTCTCTCTCTCTCTCTCTCTCTCTCTCCTCTCGGTCTGATCCTCTCTCTATGGTCTCCAGTCTCCGTCTGCCCTCTTCCTACTCTGTTCTCTCTCTTCTATGTCCGCTTCCCAAAATTACTGAGATTCCTATGTGGTTTAAATCAAAGACTATTCATACAAAGACCGGTCATAACGAGCTGTTGCTATATGGAGTTACAAGACGCTGGGAAACGCAGCGCCCCCAAGCGGAAGGTAACATGGGTGAATCAATGGAAGTACTGACAACGCTTACCGACAAGTAAAATTGCTTGTTTCTCGACGCGTTTCTGATGCGTTCCGATCATGTTTGTGAATACATTTACTGTGTAATGTGTAACAAAATGATTTGCTGCAATAATGGGGGTGTTTTGGCTTTGTTTTTTGTAGCAGGCGTTGGGAAATCGAACGCGCACATAGGCCTATTGAATCTACATGGTGTTGATGGAACGATCTAATTTTCATTATTATCGAAGAATGCAAGCTTGTTTATCAACGTATACACCCCTGTGGAATATCTTTAGGAAATGCAAACCAATACACATTCTAGTAAACTAGAGATTTCGCCTACCGGCAAAAGTATCTCTAGCACAGTTCACATCACGTGATGGAAGGTTTTTGGCCAATTTATTCATACGGAGGTCACACGAGAGGCTTGTGGGATAGCCGATGTGCTCCCTGACATACGCCGTTAAAGTAGTTCTAAGACTATTTCGCACAAAACTCAGAACTTACTCTTGTTGAGACAACAAGCAAGCGTTTATTCGATACAATAAAATGTTTGTGTTGAAATGGAAACAAGTTTTGACATCTGAATGATTTCTGTAAAAAGTGGAGAGAAAAATAGTATGAGAACGAACTATTTTTGGCGCAAGGCTGTAATGCCAAGGGTCAAGCCTATTACGCATTCATTGCGAACTGTGCCAGAAGGTGATTTGCGGCCAGAAAGTCATTCGATCAAGTGAATTAAGTTGCCGCTTCGGCAAAGATTATAGATACGATCAACTATATAATCTTTGCTGAGGCCACAGCATAAGCATTGGAACAACTGTCGTGGTAGAACCCCTTTTCGTGCAGCTCTGTTTTCATTTTGAGCATATTTGCCTTGTCATACGATCGCCGTATGTCCACAAAACCCCCATAAACCCTCGATCTTGAGACTTCGACTCATCACGATCTTTGCTTACGACTTACACTGCATGCAGGTCAAAGTCGCGCACCCCTTTCGAAGCGTTCACAGATCTGACGTTCCGACGGAACGTCTCACAGTAAAATTGTTGTTTCATTCCGCTTGCCAACCATCTGCACTCATTATCCTCATCATAACTTCGCTCTAAAACTTTGTTTCCGAACGTCCGCTGCATGTGTTGAATGGGGGAAAGAAAGATGTTGTTAGAGTTATCTTTCCTTTCCCCTCCCAGTCGTGACTTGATTATATCTCGCTCGTATTATAGTACTAGTGGTTTTGTGAAAAGGCCTTAGTCTCCAAATGCTGATAGGCCGTAAAACTTCATTCATTCATTCATTCATTCATTCACCATCCATCCATCATATCCACTTATTGAGCATCCCCCTCGTTCCCCCTATACCGTGCGGATAAGACCTAACATGAGATACTGCGCGAAAGACCTCTCTCTGTCTGTCTGTCTGTCTGTCTCTCTCTCTCTCTATCTCTCTCTCCCTCTCTCTCTCTCTCTCTCTCTCTCTCTCTCTCTCTGGCAGTGCACTTGAACAAGATTAAATCACTGTACAGACGTCGATAAACAAGCAATATTTACATGTCGCTAAGCGGTGTGATTACTTCCCTTGATTCACCCAAGTAACCTTCCGCTTGGGGGCGCAACGTGTCTCGATCCTCACAACAATGAGCTAATGAGCTATCTTTGTGTAACTATATAATCTTTGTTTAAATGGCCACTCCCGCTCTCCTAAAAAGGAGCGGGCTCTGCGACGATGCAAAAAATACGATATCAGGTGTGTCTGTCTGTCTGTCGTTCTGTCTGTCTGTCTGTCTGTCTGTCTGTCTGTCTGTCTGTCTGTCTGTCTGTCTGTCTGTCTGTCTGTCTGTCTGTCTGTCTGTCTGTCTGTCTGTCTGTCTATCGGTCGGTCCGTCCGTCCGTCCGTCTGTCTTTCTGTCTTTTTCCTCATGTTCCTCATGGAAATATTAAAAGATAATCAGTAGAGTACGGAAGGTAGAGTGCTTTGTTTTCTGTGTAGATTACTTTAAGAGTTTCGTAAAGGAAAATATTGAAATAATATTTCAAAAACTTATTTTTCATAATTTTAGTTCCCGCCTCAATTAGAGATAATATATATAGTGTCTCTGCCTCAATCACATGCCCTCCACCCCAAGCGATTTACATGTATACCGAGCGCTTTCAGCCCATCTCAGTCTTCCAGTCTGATCATTTCCTCCGACACATCCACATACTTTCCGCCACCCTTATCAAAGTACGTAGCTATCCAAACGTCCAATAGAACTGTCGGCCTTTCCAACACAAACTTTTGGAAGTCTACTCTCCCAACTCCTCTTCACTCTGACCAGCGCAGTCCGCCCCCCCCCCCCCCACCCCCACCCCCCCCCCCCCCCCACCCCCTGCCTCTTGTCTCAGTTTTCTGTAAACCAGTTTCCCGAGCATGTCTGTCCACTGTGACACTGCCACGGGCTTATCACACGATCTGCCGCGGTCCCATGGAGAAGGCAGAAGTGGGCACAAGTGGGTCAGTCAAGATTTGGTTGGGCTAGGGAGGCACGCAAACAGCTGAGCAGTTGCGACGGTGAAAAGTTTCCAACATCAGAGACGTCCAAGTCCATGGAAAGTGAACAGGCGCCTGAGCTTGACTCAGCAAGGGGAACCTGTCATTTCCTCCTTCAGTATGTGATAGCTTGAGGACTTCCTATGGATGGATGGATGGATGGATGGATGGATGGATGGATGGATGGATGGATGGATGGATGGATGGATGGATGGATAGTTGGATGGATGGATGGATGGATGGATGGATGGATGGATGGATGGATGGATGGATGGATGGATGGATGGATGGATGGATGGATGGATGGATGGATGGATGGATGGATGGTTGGGTGGATGGATGGATGGATGGTTAGATGGTTGGATGGATGGAGTTATACGGCCTATCAGCCTTTGTAGGCTGTAAAAAGCCATTGAGCAAGAAAATCACAAGAATAGTTTAAAGTAAGAGCAAATCAAGTCACGATGTCCTTATATTTAGTGGTTCGCTTCTTACAAATCGCGTAGGGAGACGTAGGGTGGTGGACAAGGAGAGAAAAACTATTCGATGAAAAGTATCAACAGTATACAAGCAAACTGTTCTCTTCAAACAGACGGCTCTGAGGGTCAGCACAGTTTCTGTTTCAGTCCACTCGTTGTGTAGGACAGTGATCGAAAGGTGAACACACTCCTCACCAACACAAAAGAAGAGCGTAAGCCACCACAGGTACTGCATGCAGGAGTAGTTGATCTACAGGATTCAATAAAAATTGGGACCAAAATGCTCAATCTCTAGTGTTCCTTCCTCCTGAAACTAACTCGATCATATCACAGACATAAATTTACTGGACTGTGTGAGGACAGAGCGAAGTGACAACATTTCATGGAACACGTTCGAACAAGATCAAACAATGTGTGACCTGTTTGCCAGGAGAACTGATCACACAAGGAATGAGTGTTCATCATTGAAGGTGGGACTTGCAGTGAGTGAGAGAGCTATTAGGCTAGAACGAGCTAGGAGAGCGAGGGAGAGAGAGAGAGAGAGAGAGAGAGAGAGAGAGAGAGAGAGAGAGAGAGAGAGAGAGAGAGAGAGAGAGAGAGAGAACGAACGAACGAACTTTATTTTACAAGGGTAGTGAATTAGGCAGTAGTGCCTTTCTTACATTCAGCCCTTGAGGCAAAATATTCAAATGTGTGGTGAGAGAGAGAGTGAGAGAGACAGAGGGAGAGAGAGACAGAGGGAGAGAGAGTCAGACAAAGAGAAAGAGACAGATATGAGGAGATGACAAGGATGCCTACCTTGCTGCCGCCATGAACCATAGGATTGCTCCTCCACACTTGGAAGGACAGGACCAGGACCAGCACAGCGGCTCCCAAACCCAGAGTTGCGAGCGTTCGTGTGGCAAGCCGCATGGTGGAGAGCAGCCGGTATCCAGTCAGACAGTACACCTGAAAGTTTCGGTCTGGCGAGACCTGAGATAACGTCGGCGGTCTACCCCCGCCGTTCATTCAGCGTGGCTGAGACTATAGTGAATATAATCTCTTGTGTTCAGAATGGAAGCCGTTAATAGAATGCTTTGCAAGGGAAGCAGAGGAGTGTGGTAGGTGGACTGAGAAGTTAGAGGGAGAGGGTTTGGTTAGAGGGTAAAGGAAGAGAGGGGGGGGGGGGGGGGGGGGGGGGGGGGGGCACGTCCGAGAAGTGGGGCGCGTTTGTTTGCCCACAAATCTCGCTATTCTCCCTGAATGGCTAGTCGAGGGCGAGTGAGACGCTCCTACAGCTAGAAAAACGGCCAATCATCTCGCAAGGCGGAACAACATGGTCGCGTCCCGGCGCCAGAGTCGGTGAAGAAGTTGCCGATAGACGAAATAACTGACGATTCAGATATCACATCAGTTTTTCACTTGATAGAACACATCATGGTGTCATATCGAATGGCAAGGGAACTTTTTCAATTACAAAAAGCAATCCGTGTTCAACTTGTAGCCGAGTGTGAAACTCGCTACAAAATGGGCCAGTCTGTCCCTCCTTTTCTCTAGACCACTGAAGCTAGCTGCGCCTTGGCTGGCTCCATCCCACACCATTTTTTGTGTAATCTGATCTGGCCGCTGAGCTGCCGCCGAGGGAAGGAATTTGGGTCACCGGTGCCATGCTAACCATTTTTGAATCTTGGTAAGCAGTGGGAAGGCAAAAGGATGATCTAGTTTACTGCATTCGGTCTCCCCTTTCCCCCCTTCTTTCATTACTTTTGCATGCTCCTATATACTTGTATTCTACTTTAGTATTGTAGTTTGGTTAAATTAGAGTGGATAGATGTGTATTTTGATGCCGCTATTTCGGGCCGATTTCTGCATGAAACCCCAGTTTGACGTGGTATTTGTCAGTTAAATTCGTTTAACTTCTTGCTCGGTAAATCCGTAAGGAAACGGGTCATGTTATAGCTCGTTAGAAAGGCCGTGATTTACCCTTTACGATCATGTATACAACCTTTTGTAAATAAGTTCCGTCTTCTTGTATTTTACACTTTAGTTAGTTCAAACCCCGTCAAGCACCCGACATTTAACGTCTAAAATTGCTAATTTCTCGTAGAAGCGAAGTCTCGCAGAGCTTATTCTTGTATAGTTGTAAAGATCGCACTCCCAGCATTCCGTACATATAATCTCCTATGTTTTGGCGACAGATTAATGTCGAGTGCGGTTGTTAAAGTTTGGAAACAAACACAAAAAAGCCTAGAATTGATCTCTCGCAGCACCGCTGTGCGTGCATGTGAGCGGGTGTTCCCGATACAGTCCGAGCGCAGAAAATATAAACAGGCGCGCGTAGCTCAGTGGTTCAGTACGCCTCCGGCACTGACCATTTGACGTTCGACTGAGCCTGCGGCATGTTAATCCGGTACTTCGCAATGCGGTAGCAGAAATATAAGTCTGCCTTCTTGGTGTACGTAAATAAAACGTCCCGTCGTCCAACCTGCCTTGTCCTCTTGATACGAGTGTGTGTCAAAAACACCACGGTGAACCCCCACTCATCCCCCCAACCACCATCACAAACTGTAAACAATATTGTCGAAAATGTAAGGCAGCAATTCATTTCGGTCAATTCAAGGGACATAATTCATGTATACGGTGACGGGACATAATTTATACAGCTTACTTATTATTGCACGCGATAAAAAAAATTTCGGCAGTGTATGTCCAGAAATACCCAATACACCTACTCCTCTCTATATACACAAATAAACACTCGAACAGCAAATACTTCTATGTATGTGCACTTTTCCATTCTCGAACCCTGAGAAGCAAATTACAGGCACTGTTCTCTCCAAACACCAGCCCAACTCACACTGTCTCCACCATTTTGACTCATTCGGGTCATTGCAGCGGGAAGGATCAAGGGAGCTCCGGACCTCCCTCGGTCTCCCGCCTTCACAGCGTGCGTCCTTATCAGCGAGGAACGTAGACAACGCCTAGCCCTTGCGATTCTCTCGAGATTTGTGGCCAAACTTAAGGCGCCTACACACGTACCGGTTGTCCCCCGGTTTTGCTGCCGATCCGGTCAAAAATCGAAACCGTGGACTAATCCGGCACGGTTCTTGTGACTACGGCTGGCTCTATTTTTCGACCTCGTCCGGACCGGTTCACATGCCCGGCGACGCGAGATCTCGCGTTCTGGCGACTAGTCGCCAATTTTTATGGCTGACGCTGTCCTCGCTTCGCACATAAAAAGGTGTATTTGGGGATACTAAAAGCCCATCCAAAGAAAATGTAAGCCATGAACAGCATTAATTTATCAAAGCTGTATGTTGAATGCATGAATAGTTCGTGAAAGCTGGTACATTGTACAATTCGCAATGCAGGTCAAACGCATTCACCTACACGCCGAGAAAGCATGTCCGCGGATCGACTTTTATCGTTGCGGCTTCGCTACAGGCAGCTACAGCCTTCACGTCGAAAGCGAGTGTTGGCATTAATTTATCAAAGCTGTAAGTTGAATGCATGAATAGTTCGTGGAAGATGGTACATTTTACAATTCACAATGCAGGTCAAACGCATTCACCTACACGCCGAGAAAGCATGTCCGCGGATCGACTTTTATCGTTGCGGCTTCGCTACAGGCAGCTACAGCCTTCACGTCGAAAGCGAGTGTTGGCATTAATTTATCAAAGCTGTATGTTGAATGCATGAATAGTACGTGGAAGATGGTACATTTTACAATTCGCAATGCAGGTCACACACATTCATCTACACGCCGAAAGCATCTGTCTGCGGATTTAATTTTATCATTGCGTCTTCGCATTGATTGAGCTGCAGCCTACAGGAGCGTCTGTTGTCATAGTCTCATGAAAGGGACGTAACTCTAAATTCTGACTTTGCTTCGCGTAAATGAACACCGCTCCAGTTCGCGGTGTGGGTGTAATCGTTGCGTGTGGCTGTCAACCCGCTTTTTACACGCACGGTCAGCCGGATCGGGAGCAAAACCAGCTTGAAAAACGTAACGTGTGTAGGCGCCTAAACACGCCCGTGGAGAAGTACGTGGAGAAAGGGGACGGGTGGGGGTGGCGAGTAGGGGAGAAGGGTCATGAATGCAAGAATACAATGTAGGACTATCAAAGATTATAGGTTACACAAAGATAGCTCATTAGCTCATTGTTGTGAGGATCGAGACACGTTGCGCCCCAAGCGGCTAGAACTATGGGGAAGTAATCACAACGCTTAGAGACATGTAAAAGTGCTTGTTTGTCGACGCATTTCTGATGCGTTCCGATCATGTTTGTGAATACATTTACGGTGGAATGTGTAATAAAATGATTTTTTGCAATAATGGGGGTGTTTTGGCTTTTTTTTGTAGCAGGCGTTGTGAAATCGAAATATTTGGTTCATCGAAATGGATGGTTCTGCGCATGCGCGTGAGCCTATAGTCCGTTTAAACATTGCTCTGTCAGTGGAGACGCTACTGACTTCGCACGCCCGGGGAGTTATGCCAAAGATCCGGCCGCGTTAAAGCATGCAAAAATATTAATTAGATTAAAAACTAATCGAAAATAGTCATATTAGACTGTTTTAACGTATACTTTCTGCACAAAACCCACAGAAGATAAGTAAACAAACCTCACCGTATGTACCTAGATGGCTAGCAGACGAATAATCTTTGTCTCCACTGACAGAGCAATGTTGAAACGGACTATCGACTCACATTTCGATGAACCAAAAATTTCGATTTCACAACGCCTGCTACAAAAAACAAAGCCAAAACACCCCCATTATTGCAGCAAATCATTTTATTACACATTACACCGTAAATGTATTCACAAACATGGCCGGGGTCGCATCAGAAACGCGTCGACAAACAAGCAC
>JAWQFJ010000341.1:0-27500 GCA_034096865.1 Theodoxus fluviatilis
CGTTGTAATTCACTATCGACACAGAAGACCCATTACCTCTTTGGTGCATTATCGTTTGTAAATCACTATTCGCCACTGTAGAAAAGACCCATTACCCTTGCATGTCATTATCGTTGTCATCAATATCGCGCATCAACGAGAATGACCCATTACTCTTATGTCATTATCGTTGTAATCACTATCGTACAGAGAGACCCATTACTCTTATGTGTCATATATCGTGTTTGTAATCCACTAGTTCGTCACAGAAGACCCATTACTCTTTGTGTCATTATCGTGTGTTTAATCAACTATCAGGCACAGAACTAGAACACACATTATCTCATTATGTCAATTAGCGTTGTAATCATCCTATTGTACAGAAGAAAAGAAACCTCATTACTCTTTTGTCATTATCACGTTTGTAATCACTATCGTACAGAAGACACATTACTCTTCTGTCATTATCGTTGTAATCTCTATTGACAGAAGACCCATTACTCTTTTGTCATTTCGTTGTAATCACTATTGCACAGAAGACCCATTACTCTTCTGTCATTTATCGTTGTAAATCTCTACTTGATGCACAGACAGGACCCCATTACTCTTTTGTCCATTATCGGTTGTAAATCACTATTGCACTCAGAAGGCGCCCATTACCTACAGTTCTGTTCATTTTAGTCTGTTGTAATTCACTATGGCACATAAGACCCATTACTCGTAGTCCATTCATCGTTTTTTAATCACTATCGTACAGAAGACCCATTACTCTTATGTCATTATCGTTGTAATCACTATTGCACAGAAGACACATTACTCTTATGTCAGTCATCTGGCCTTATGAATAATAAAAACATTAAAGCGGAGATAGGCGAATATGCTTTGAGGCTTGAAGATGTGTGAGGCACAGTGCATTTATTCTAATCCTGGGACGGGAAAATTCTGGGGTTATTTTAATATATTGGCAATGCCATATACTTGCTGCAACCTGTGTCGTAAATCTGTTCGTGCGTGTATAGAACTGTCTGTGCGTGAATTAGTATACTTGATGAACATCTACGATGCGCCGACCCCTCTGTGTCACTGAGTTAGCGTTGATTCAACGTCTACGATGCACCTACCCTCTGTGTGACTGAGTTAGCGTTGATTCAACGTCTACGATGCGCCTACCCTCTGTGTGACTGAGTTAGCGTTGATTCAACGTCTACGATGCGCCTACCCTCTGTGTGACTGAGTTAGCGTTGATTCAACGTCTACGATGCACCTACCCTCTGTGTGACTGAGTTAGCGTTGATTCAACGTCTACGACGTGCCAAAGCAAACAATGAAAGCTCTTGTCTAGAGCATTAAGGCAATATGAATAGGGAGGGATGTCTACGAAACCTTCTCAGGGGCCGTTATGATCCCCCCCCCCCACCCCCCCACCCCCACCCCCCCAAATTGAATGCTGCTCATGTATTAAAGGTCTATATGAGGTTTTTCTAGGGATTGGACACAAACGGTATGATCTTTGTAGTTTGTAGATGCCGGTAGTTTCCATGTAGGTTATGACTCCTTGACATCAATTCTACCAAGTATTGATTCATTACAGCCATGAATGTCTATCAAAGAGCGTCGTCGTCTTTGATGATTTCACCGTATGACGTCACTCGAAATCGGCTAAGAAGAGAGCCAAGAACTACCGATATTAGGTAAATACAGTCTTCTCTGACTGTTGTTGCTATGGAGAATATGCATTTCTGTGTAGACAACCTGGCAAAATGCGAGTCCCTGAGAGTCAGCAATTGGTGGAAATTCTTCAGCGATCCAGACAATCACAGCTTCATGGCGGTTGTCGTTGCCCAGCCAACAAACGACAAAGAACTTTGTCGTCATAAAAAACCACAGCAGGACAAGGTGAGCAATGAAATTGTGGGCTTCAAATGTATTTTTTACCCTGATGAAAATAGAAACGAACGTATACGTAAGGAGAGAGCAGCGCGCTTGTCGATCCATGCATCCAGGGGGAGAGCACTCACATTATCTCCGACGACTACGGAATTAAGGAATGAAATTGCTGATTTGCAGATGGTTGACATCGTGTCTAAAACGTAGGAGATTGCAGTCCTTTTCATATCCACTTGCTCATGAAAAGTCTCCCACATATCACGATAATAAGAAAATCATGGCAGGCCAAGAAATACTCGGCGAGGTGCCATGCGTGGCGTACATGAATAGAATAGAATAGAATAGAATTCTTCGGCTTGCTTAGGCGTCCAGGGCCTATCGCCGATTCTGTTAGTTCTCTGGCTGTATTTTTATTGTTCTTATGGATAAAGAAAAATAGAGAGAAAAAAAGGCCTAATTGCTGTGCATCATCTGCGCCAGTGGTTCCTCCAGCTTGAACATATATCCTTGTAGATGCTTGTCCACTCTGTTCTTGAACGAGTTCAGGCTCGGTGCCTCAACTACGCTGTTCGGGAGGCTGTTCCACATGTTAATAACTCGCTGGGTGAAGAAATGCTGTCGTAAAGCCGTATTGCATCGGTTTTTCTTGAGCTTGTAGGCGTGACCTCTTGTGACACTATTGTCATCGCAGGAAAACAGATTCTCTCCAATCTGGTACATGCCGTGCGTATACTTGTACACTTCTATTAGGTCACCTCTAGTTCTTCTGTAGCACAGACTAGGGAGCCTCATCTTGACAAGTCTTTGTTCATATGTGAGATCCTTCAATCCCGGAATTATTTTTGTGGCCCTCCTCTGTACTCTCTCAACGAGTTTTTTGTCTCTTTCCAGATAGGGTGCCCATACTACATTTCCAAACTCTAGGTGCGGTCGTACTAGTGCTATGAACAGTAGCCTCATGGATTCACAGTCCAAGTGTTCGTATGATCGCCGGATGAGACCCAATAGTCTATTTGCTTTGTTAACCTGCGTTTCAATGTGTTGGGAGAACTTCAGTTCACTATCTATCTGCACTCCCAGGTCCCTCTCCACTCTAGTCTCTTCAAGCGTCACCCTTTCTTGACTGCCATGTTTTCTCATTTCATATTTTCTTTTAGAATTGTTTTTACCTAGGTGTAGCACCTTACACTTGTCCGCATTGAAGCGCATTGCCACCTGTCCGCCCAGTCCACCAGAGCATCTAGATCTGTTTGCAACTTTACGCCATTTTCCTCCTTTTCTACAGATCTGTACAGTTTGGTAGCGTCCGCATACATGGAGCACATACTTTCCACTGCATCGGGAAGGTCGTTAATGAACATCACAAAGAGAATCGGACCGAGTATGCTTCCCTGAGGTACCCCGCTTTTCACAGCTGACCAATCTGATAGTACACCATTAATTCTGACTCTCTGCCTCCTATCCGACAAAAAATCTCTGATCCAACTGAGAATCTTACCGCCAATTCCCAGTGCTTCCACTTTTCTCAAAAGTCGTTCATGCGGTACTGCGTCGAAGGCCTTAGCATAGTCCAAGTATATAGCATCCACTGACGTTTATTGGCGCTGCTGAAATGGTTGAAGTCGGAAACATTCGGAACGTCGTTTAGCTTAAGATTACACCCGAATCACAGGCACCGTTAAGGTGCATGGAGTACAGTACCGCCGAGCAAGACGTTTGTCACAAAACGCAGATATATTAACGCGGCCGGATCTTAGCATAACTCCCCGGGCGTGCCAAGTCAGTCAACGGTCGCGTTTTATAAAACCAGACTACAAATAGACTACAGGGAGGTGACTCCCATATTATTTCCGGCAGGGGAGACGGCTTTTCACGGGGAAAAACTTTTTTGAACGCTACATTATGTGTTAAACGACACAAATGCACCAAAACACAAAAACTCGTAAAGCAACTAATGCGTCGTTTGTCGGGATATATTCCATGCGAAGAACAGGTGCAGGAGCGGTAAATCGCATAGAGAGCCGGGCAGATAACTCTGCGACGATTTCCGGTTCATACTTTGGAACGGTTCATACTTTGGAACGTTACAGGGCTGCATCTACTGTACGAGTTAGTGAGGACTGTCGCAAGGACCATATGCGCTGAGATTTGGGCCAGAGAGAGGGATCTTGAGTGAGTGGGGGATAATTAAGAGATCAGGGGAAGGGATATCGGAGGCGCTGTATTTGGGCGTGCTGTAGAAATGATTTAAAAGATTTCAACCGAGGCAATTTCGTGGTAAATGACCGATATGAACAGGTCATCACTGTGGTTGGTGGCGGTACGTCTTGAGCTTTCACGGTCCAATGTTGCATCGGTGCGGTCATGGTGTAACTCCACCTTTCTGTTTGCAGGGCGAGTGGCTGACCGTCAACCTTGGTGGAGAGACTTGCATGCAGCTAGCTCAGAAGGATCTCACGATCAGAAAACTGGTCGACTTCATGAAGCGATTCGACGCCTCCCCGGAGACCGTGGCCAACGCCGTGAAGCAAGTTTCGGATTATTCAGTTTGGTTGCTACATCGCTTGGTTAACGCATGACTTGGGGGTGGGGTGGGGGGTGGGGGTGGGGGTGAGGGTGGGGGTGGGGGTGGGGGTGGGGGTGGGGGTGGGGGTGCATGCAACACAATGAAGTCACAGTGTGTGGTCACTGAAAATATACCCAAGTCCAACACGTACACAAACAACGCAACCATGGCCAGATCAGTTTATTAGCGCCTCCTCGATCGCTCGATAACATGGCCGTCAATAAAACACAACGCGAGGTAAGTTTGTGGTCGTTTATTTAATTATACAAAGGCATGATAGAGTGGAGACATAACGAATACAATCTTATTTTAGACAGCGGAACATACATGTACTTGTCGACCTGGTTGAGAGAGTTTATAACGGTTCTATTGACTAATTCATTCAGTTTTGCTCGAATAAGCCCCGATCAACGTCATTATGCACATAATGTGATCGTATACACGGATGGGTTTGTCTGCACGTGTGCGCGCTCGCGGGCGTTCATGTGAGCGTTCCCCAGTGCACATGTCCATAGAGGCCGGTGCTCGTGCAATTAAGTGCGAGAGGTGCGCAATGTGTGTGTGTGTGTGTGTGTGTGTGTATGTGTGTGTGTGTGTGTGTGTGTGTGTGTGTGTGTGTGTGTGTGTGTGTGTGTGCGTGGAGCGCGCGCGCACGCGTCCCAGTCGCGCTGTCTGATTGGGTAGAGCTATCCGTCAGTCATGGACGGAAGAGAGCCTTATTCAGAGTCTGGCGTGGCCTATCCCTGCAGACGTCTGGTGGCGTATCAGAGGCTGAACTGCGGCTGCCAGCCGCCGGGGACTGGACTGCTGGGCGCTGTGTTGGACCCCATGGAGATCCTGAAGAAGAAGAGGATTCAGTACGTGCCTGCCGTCAGACCCCAGTCTTGCCCCCAGCCCCTCAAGTCGGCTATCGTCCAAGGCCCACCCCTCGCCCTTGAGTAAGTCTCCGTGTTTCTGGTGTGTCCTGCAAGCGTGGTCCAGTGCAGTGGAAAGTGTCCACAAGGCAAAATATTGAGTGGCACTGGCCATGGAGAGGTCTGGAAATAGTGCATGAGTGCATGCATGCATGCGTGTGTGTGCGTGCGTATGTGTGTGTGCGTGCGCGCGAGCGTTGTGTGTGTGTGTTGTTGTTTTTTCTCTCTGCTTTCGTGTGTGTGTGTGTGTGTGTGTGTGTGTGTGTTGTGCGCATTCTTGCGTAAGCGTGCATAAGAGTGCTTGTGTGTGCAAAACGATGTTCGTGAAAACAAAGGGGTGATGATAACATGCACGGTTGATTCGTTCCTAGGCAACACTTCGTGTGTATCTCATTGAACGAATGAATTTAATACTCTAGCTCCTATCATAGAGTGCAGAAGAAACATTTACTTGTTGAAAAAGAGATTTGCTCTGTTCATTATATTTATAATCTGTTTAAAAGTTGGCTTCATGATTTTCCTCTCACTTGACTGTTCTATCCACTGGCATCACGAACTGTTGTGATATAGCATGGAGTGGATGGATTAAACCAATAAAAGCCCATTAGTTCAGAAGTCTGACATGTTCTGATTATGATAAGTTCTGTTTGGATCCGCTGGGGTAAAAAATAATAGCACTGACGAAAAACTTCCCCTGAAAAATGTCCGGCCTTGTAGCGTGGAAAATAGTAACCCGTGGAAAACAGTGACGGAAGTCATCGCAGAGTTATCTGCGAGGGACGTGCTTTATGCAATTTACCGCTCCTGCACCTGTTCTTCGCATGGAATATATTCCGACAAACGACGCATTAGTTGCTTTACGAGGTTTTGGTGCATTTGTGTAGTTTAACACGTGATGTAGCGTTCAAAAAAGTGTTTCCCCGTGTAAAGCCGTCTCCCCTGCCGGAAATAATGTGGGAGTCACCTCCCTGTAGTCTGTTTGTAGTCTGGTTTTATAAAACGCGACCGTTGACTGACTTGGCACGCCCGGGGAGTTATGCTAAGATCCGGCCGCGTAAATATATCTGCGTTTTGTGACAAACGTCTTGCTCGGCGGTACTGTACTCCATGCACCTTAACGGTGCGCGTGATTCGGGTGTAATCTTAAGCTAAACGACGTTCCGAATGTTTCCGACTTAGACCATTTCAGCAGCGCCAATAAACGTCGTTTAGCTTAAGATTACACCCGAATCACGCGCACCGTTAAGGTGCATGGATCGAGTACAGTACCGCCGAGAAAGACGTTTGTCACAAAACGCAGATATATTTACGCGGCCGGATCTTAGCATAACTCCCCGGGCGTGCCAAGTCAGTCAGGCGGAGTGGCGGGTGCCGTCTCTTTTTAGAGTTGAATTTTCAGAAAATCCCTCGCAGATAACTCTGCGATGACTTCCGTCACTGTTTTCCACGGGTTACTATTTTCCACGCTACAGGCCTCCTCTTCTTGTCATACCAAAGGTCTAACGGCGCTTTCCACCCCTTCAAACGGGAAGAGTGCATCAGGGGGAACAGCTCTGTTATGAAGAAAGAAGCTCTCCAACCGCTGTCTTCGCTGTCTGACGTTGACCTGGACAAAGAGCTGCAGCAGCTGAACCTCAGGCAGAAGACGAGGAAGGATGCAGCACCTGCCAAACAGGCCAAGAAGCGCAGCGTCGCGAAGGTGCACTCTCAAACTTCTTTTATAATCGATATGAAAGGTCTCCTTCACCACAGAAATGCATAAATTACCGTACCGGTAGATACGCTCTTCTTAATGTGACTGGTGTGAAGGTGCACTTACGTTTTTGGATTGAGTTTGGCAGCTCTTTTTTTCAATCATTATTGATATGTAAAGACTTGTCCCCACAAACTTTAATCAGCCCAACGCCACTTTTTGTTACCGTCACTCCCCAAGAGTGAACATTGCGATTTGAGCAGTGGCCGTTGCAACGCTATGAAGACCAAAGTAGTATTGAATCAAGACGCAGTTCAGCGACGACGTAGTCTTTTCTGGGACCTTGATGGTCTTTGCAACCAACATCCCAGACAACCAGATTTCTGACCCCCTATCAGGGCCCCCTAAGGCCCAAACTGGGTGGCCTGATCAGCAGCAGGTTAAATCCGGACCTGACCGGCCCACTCGTAGCCCAACGCGTGCCACTCACTGGTGCTGGAGCTGCACGTAGTCGATGTATTGTCGATTGCCTGCTTTGAGTTGCAGGCGTCTGATTAACACTGACAAGAAACTCCCATCTGATCGAGGCATCAGACGGTCATCAGTGGAGGAGCCCCCGTCCACAAGTCTCTCAGTTTAACATCAGTTACCCGGATTCTCAAATCAAAGCGTACTTGGAAAGTCTAAAATTGTTCTACACTTTGTTGCGCAACCTAAATAACAACTTGTTGGTCGCTGCATGAACAATACATGTTATAAATTCTGACACATCTTTGATGTGACGGTTGCCTCTGAAGCTGGATCAATGGCCTTTGCACTCTGCAGTCCACTCCACGCAAATTAGGAGCACAGAATGTAGTTCATGCATTCAGAGCCTGTACAGCGATTCTGTTTTCTGCGAATAAAATCAATCTTTAGTGTGTAACGTACAGCCGTGAAGTCGTCTAACTCGGCTGTCTACGAACACGTAAGTCGGGTACGTTTTACCTTTCCTCCCGAGAAGAAGTAGCATTTTCGATTCCTTTTTATCCTTTTTCCACACATACTAATTGGTGATGTATCCTCAAAGATTATAGGTTACACAAAGATAGCTCATGCCGAGCTTATTGTGAGGATCGAGACACGTTGCGCACCAAGCGGTTGGAACTATTGGTGAATCAAGGGAAGTAATCACAACGCTTAGAGACATGTAAAAGTGCTTGTTTGTCGACGCGTTTCTGATGCGTTCCGATCATGTTTGTGAATACATTTACGGTGTAATGTGTAATAAAATGATTTGCTGCAATAATGGGGGTGTTTTGGCTTTGTTTTTTTGTAGCAGGCGTTGTGAAATCGAAATATTTGGTTCATCAGAAACGCGTCGACAAACAAGCACTTTTACATGTCTCTAAGCGTTGTGATTACTTCCCTTGATTCACCAATAGTTCCAACCGCTTGGTGCGCTGCGTTTCCGAGCGTCTTGTAACTTTTAAGAGCAAAAACTCGGCATGAGCTATCTTTGTGTAACCTATAATCTTTGGTATCATGCACCACTGCACCAACAGTAATCCTCAAACAGTGTGGGCTTTGCAATGCAAAGAACTGAATCAGAACAACAGCACATGCTGTCCCTCCATATCCGGTTGATGAAATGGTCGCTGCGCATGTGCAGAAAGATGCCAAACATCTCGATGGGTGATCCGTGTAAACGATCTCTTTTACTTGTCTGCGCAGATGGTGGAAGCTATCGTGCAGACGCGAGGAAAACGAACGTCCGACTCCGAGGGGGTACGTCTACCCCAGTCCTCCAGCAAGCGCAGCACCCTGGCCTCGGCCCCCTCCCTCCATGTCCAGATCTCCCGCGGTGTGGCCGGCGCCGATCCTAGGTGGGTGTCAGCTTCTAATGGCAACATCGTTTCGACACATGCATGCGCTCGCACACGCAAGTACATACACATTTACGCACCCGCGAATGTATATAGACATCCAACGACCCAACACGAACAGGTCCCCAAACTCGGGCCTGTATACGCATCACGTGACACCCACGCCAGCGCGCGCACACACACACACGCACACACACACACACATACACACACACACGCGCGCACACACACACACACACACACACACACACATACACTTGATTCCTCCACATTCACTCACTCTGTCTCTTCCGTACTTGCTCACTTCCTGTTCACTCACAGTCTTGCACTCACTATACATGTACTTCCTCAATACAAAGATGCCCTGCAGACACGCCCACAGCACCTCTCACGTGGATGTGGACGTTCCAGATTGTTCCTTTACCTTCTCTATTCAAAAGCCATTTGCCTCTTCCACCCACAGGCCCTCCACCTCAGGCAGGAGAGGTCAGGTCTTCAGGCAAACGTCTTGCCTGGGCATGTCACCAGGCCTGGCCTCACGCCTTCCCTCGTTTCAAAGTCAGACGTCCTCCATGAACCAAAGGTTACTATTTCAAGGTCAAAAGAAAACACAAGGTCAAAGCAACGGTCAAGGTCAAATATGGTCTCATGGTCAAGGTCAACGTGTGATTGCAGGTCATGGACAGGCGTCTCAGGTGGCGCTACCTGTTAGCACCCAACCGCCATCTGCTCGGTCCCAAGTCCTTCGCTTTTTGCGTAGTAACCGTTCCTCTCCCTCCACTCCAGGGAAATCGAGAATCCCCTGGGTGGAGCCAAGAAAAAAATGACAGACACTGCAGCCACGTTTTAAGCGTCGTTGCAATCGAGCAGCGATACACATAATGATAATGCCGGGTATATGCCATGCATAAGACATGTACATATATATATTACAGCGTTGGTGAGGGACTTGTAATCATAGAATTATTTTGATTGCATTTGTTTACTAATCTACATGTGTTTTAACTCCAGTTTCCTGAATATCACTGCGTTGCGTTTCGTCAGCATTAGATTATGATCATTCTTTCGAAATCACTTGTTAGTGGGGCTTCCCCGTCAGCAGCGCTGTTCTTAGCGGTTTATTTGAAATACAAGTTCACGAAAGAAAAGCATCATTCCAGTAGAACCTGAACTTTTTTTCAAAAACACTTTCAGAACATCTAGCCCTCAGGCCGGTTTGCCGACGACACGTGTTTGGCCTCTACTCGCTTGTTGAAACCTTGCCTTCGACAGGCGGAGATAGGCGAACATGCTTTGGGGCCAGGCACAGTGCCGCGGTTCTATCCCTGGTTCGGGAAAATCCTGGGTATCTAGATCTCTTGACAATGCCATGTTTGTGGCAGCCGTGTGTCGTAAATCTGTCCGTGTGTAAATCTGTCTGTGCGTGAATGAGAGTACTAGGTGATCATCTTCGATGCACCTACCTCTCTGTGTGACTGCGTCAGCGTTGGTTCAACGTCTACGACGTGCCAAAGAAAACAACATTATTCACAGGAACTTCCATTCCATTTTGCCTATAATATAAATATCTTTCACGGAATGCCTGCAAGACATTGTGGCGCACCACGACACTGGAGGCAGACGCTCTCACTTCAGACAAAAATCTTAAAATGGTCACATTGGATACACTCTATTGACTTGAAAAAATCACGCACTTGGCCTTGATTGAGGTCCCGACAAATTCTTTTTCTACCGTTCGCAGAGCCCCTGTGGGTTGGATGTGGGAGAAGACCTTCTACCACTGCCTACACGATTCGTAAAAGACAAATGACTAGGGTGAATGAGACTCGACTTGCTCTTACTCTAGGCAACTCGAGTGACTTTGTATCCAATGACCCATCATAGCCTACAAAAACTGATGGGCCGTAAAAGCTCATTGAAACTATTTTCCATTCTACCCCTCAGAGAGTTTCGGCTTTGCACGAGAGTCTTGATATTACCCTGTGCCGGTCAACAGTGATGACAGTCCAGGATTGCTCAGTAACTAAACTGGTTTCTGTGATGCACATACTTTTGAATAATTTATCATGGATTCAACACGACGCTTTCTATTGACCTGCGACATAGCATTGGGGAAACTGTAAGCAATCTCGTTATAATCGGGCGGATTAAATAGATGTAAAATGATGCAAAACAGAAATAAAGGACTAATGAAATGTCTTTCGTATCTTCAGGAGATTTCTGCCGTTAGGTTCTGAGAAAGCAACCAAACACCAAATACATGTACATAAAAGACTAAAGCAACGCTAACTTTACACAAGGCATGCAACATTGAAAAATGACAGCATAATGCACTGCATCGACAAGACATGGAAGCGGTCGATTATCAAAAGTTGTAAACGTTTCAAGCAGTACATCAGTACCGTTGTTTTACGGTGAGTATTTTACTCATCTTCGGGCACTAGCATTTCCTATACTTCAAGTAAAGTGGGGAAGCAGAGGGACATACTGAGAGGCGCGCACGGGGTAGTACTAATGACCGCAATATACCGCAATATACCGCAATATACCGCAATATACCGCAATATACCGCAATACCCCCAAATACACTCTCAGAAAAGAAAAAAACATCAACAGATCGATGCTAAAGACGTACTTTTGATATTGCGCGATCATGCCGAGAAGAAAACAACGTTCGGAGAAGTTTAGTTTTCTGAGAGTGTATTTGGGGGTATTGCGGTATATTGCGGTATATTGCGGTCATTAGTACTACCTACTGGGTAGTACTAATGACCGCAATACACCGCAATACACCGCAATATACCGCAATACCCCCAAATACACTCTCAGAAAACTAAACTTCTCCGAACGTTGTTTTCTTCTCGGCATGATCGCGCAATATCAAAAGTACGTCTTTAGCATCGATCTGTTGATGTTTTTTTCTTTTCTGAGAGTGTATTTGGGGGTATTGCGGTATATTGCGGTATATTGCGGTATATTGCGGTCATTAGTACTACCGGGCGCGCACGCACACACAGACACGCACACGTGCGTTCACGCAAACTCAGGCAGGCAGAAAGATAGCCACAGACAGACAGACGGACGGACAGACTCACAGACAGACACATTCACAAATATATTTACAGAGACACATTCACATATTGACGGACAGACACACAGACGCATTGATGGACTTACATAGACAGAAACAGATTCACACTCAAGACTCATAGACAAACAGAGCGACAGGTAGAGAGACAGAAACAGACGGACGGACGGACAGATAAGAAGACGAGTCGTAGCTTCAACTGGTGTAGTAGCCTGCAATTGGTTCAGAAATTTTTTAATGGCCATCATCTGCAAGTTGCCAAGTCATGTTCGTCACGGCAACACATGATGCTTTTTTGACTCACATGCAAAGCAAAAGTGAGTCTATGTACTCACCCGTTTCGGGCGTCCGGGCGTCCGTTTAAAACTTTAGATTGGATACCTCACCTATATATGGTATACAGAACAAAGTAATACCTATATTTTGATACCACTTTGGTTGACCTTGATTCAAGGTCAAGGTCACAGGAGCTCTTCAAAGTTGGATTGTATACATATTTTGAAGTGACCTTGACCCTGAACTATGGAAGATAACTGTTTCAAACTTAATAATTATGTGGGGAACATGTTATACTTTCATCATGAGACACATTTGGTCACATATCATCAAGGTCAAGGTCACTTTGACCCTAATGAAATGTGACCAAATGGGGTAGTGAACCACTAAAAGTGACCATATCTCATGGTAGAAAGTGCCAATAAGCACCATTGTGCTTCCTATGACTTGAATTAACAGCTTTGTGTTGCATGACCTTGGATGACCTTGACCTTGGGTCAAGGCCACATGTATTTTGGTAGGAAAAAAGTGTAAAGCAGTTCTTAGTGTATGATGTCATTGCTAGGTGTAGTTGTTTGACCTTAACCTTGAGGGTCACCTGAAGGTCAAGGTCATGTAAAGGTCAAGGTCAAGCATGTGAGTCGTATGGGCTTTGCCCTTCTTGTTTGGTCTTCATAACAACGCCATGCTTCACACAACACTGGACGCATAACGTTGAATTCGTGCGCAAAGCATTTATTCTGTAAAGTATAACAAGAACCATCATCACAAAATGAAAAGGCATTCAAATATCGCAGCAGTAGGAAAAAGTCAACTTTCAGAAATGATAAAATGCCCGTCTGATTTGTGGAATAACCATGGAAATAACAATCATGCCAATGACACATGAAGCGACGCACATAATACAGCAGGAAAAATCTGCTGCTTGCAACGAAGAAAAGAGCTTCCACCTTCAAAACCTTTTCCAGTACTGTTGGCGCCTTCCACCAAGAGTTGCTATAAAGCAGCAAAATGAATCACAGAGCAACGGCGGTAATTCAGCTCTCCTCCACCACCTAGGCGTCAAACCCTACATTGTAGGGCCCACCACAACAGTCCTTCAGCCTTCTCAACGAAGCAAACATAAGCTGCAAGTATGACAGCTTTGGTTGGATCATATCTGCCACTGGTGGATTCAGTCGGTTACCGTATCCCTGGTAGAATAAAAGACTATTAGTGGAAGGAGAAGCACAGAGAAGCAGATGTCAAACAATTGCTCCCTAGTCCTCCTAATGCAGCTGCCTGAAAGGTCAGCGGGTCACAGGTCACGTGGCAGGGGCTGCCTTGGCAGCTTTCTGTCCTGATCAAGTCACTGTAGACATGGTAGCCGTGGTAAAGCTACTATGATTATGTCCAGGTGTAAAAATGTAAAGAGAAGAGTTGCAGCGTTTCTGCTCAAGAACGCTGCCAAGAATGCAAGTTGCAGTGGCACTTCCTCACACATTACAACAAAAAGGGACACAATTATTATCCATTCGTCCTCCCAACAAGACACCCATCACTCAGACTGCCTTTGGCTCTGCCATAGGGGGAAAACATACAAACATAATGACCATGGGGGTTGCAAGACTTGCAACTGGAATCCGGGAATTAAACTTGCTTAAAGAAAAGGAAATTCCCACTTATATTCGTGCCGTGCCTGTTTGGTCATATCATTACAGCATGAGAGAGAGAGAGAGAGAGAGAGAGAGAGAGAGAGAGAGAGAGAGAGAGAGAGAGAGAGAGCGAGAGCGAGAGAGAGAGAAAGAGAGAGAGACAGAAGGAAATTAAATCATTTTCAATGACTCAGTATTATGCAAATACATACATTAGCACACTTGGGAGGGACTTGACACTGTTAAAGAGTTTGAGTTCTCTTGGAGCAACATACATGTAGTTCTTTGAAGATCTCATCTAGAGAATTGGGGGATAGTAACATTTGCAACCACTTTTGGGAGGTCAAACCACAAACATTTATCCCATGTTAATACAGCTACATTTCTGAATATTTATTATGCCCTCAAAATGACGTCCATTTTAGGTGTCTCATAACTCAACTCTCAAAGGTATTCAATGAAAGCCGAAATAACATAAAGGATTAAACTTTATACAGAAATATTCCAGATTTTTAGCACTTCACTGCAACCTTTACCTAAGCCAAAGATGATTGATCTACTTCAAAAACATTTTTGAAACCATCAACAAAATCACCCTTTTTGTAGGAACACGATTGTCTCCCCTGCGTATCTCCTCCCTCCCATGCCCCCCATTGAAAAGTGTGCATGCTGAAGAGTAGCGATCTGCTGTACATAAAACAACACCTTTCAAAGAAGCTCTCAGCCACTAGAGTATTATATCCTTTTACCCTTCTACTGTTGATAATACTGCAATGAGAAGTATCAAAAGAAGACTGGAAAGATCCTGTTTTAAATCTGCTGCCTCAAATTTTCCCATTCCCAGGTAATGATGTAATACCCCATGTGTAAGAATGTCACTGCTTCTCACATCAAACTGCTAATTTGTGTTATGTATAGATCTAACTACTGTCCATATCAAGTCATTTGTAGAGATGTTGAATTTCTGGTCATGTGCAGTACTGCCACTTGCTTTCCAGGGGAAAATACAGCCAAAGCCATTAAAAGCCAAACTAATTCAGACAGTTGCAGCAACTTCAGTACCAAACCAGCAATGAGCCATAAACTGAAAGAGCTCCAACCACTTAGATGAGATGTAAGGAAAATTTTAAATAAACTCTTATCTGTGTAAATGTATAAAATGCTGTACTCATACAAGATGTGACTGCAAAACGGAGACTGATCTTTACCCTACACATACTGATATCAGTTATATTATTCATCACTCCACTGCTATGAAGTGAGGTGTTATTACACAAAGACGAGACAACTATTTTAAAAAACATCTACAGGCTTACCCCAGGAAAGTGCTATTGATGAAACATTGATGCTGCAATTATGATAATAAAATGAACTGAAAAAAATATGCCTATGATCTTTCCAATTCCAGGGCTGGGACACCCAGAGTAGCTAAGTACAACAATATGCACATGGGTGTGCACACACACATACATACAGACATACACATACACGCCTGAAACCACATACACACATGTACTTGCATATGCATGCATGAACACACACATGACAGTAAAAATACTACCATTCCAATCCCAAAACGACAACAGAAGAGTAACTATTAACATGTGGTCAATTATCATAGCACTTTCGGGGGCAAAATCACTCACGATGATGTTTACACTTATTCTGACTAGCAATTATATACATGTACTCTCATTTTCAACAATCACAATCAATGCTTAATTTAAGTAAAAAACAAATTACCCCCCCCCCCAAAAAAAAATGTTCCTTGTATCACAATAATTGTATACCTTAGCAAACACACACAGCTTGCAAGAAAATGGGCAACAAGACAAATGAAAAATAAACACAAAATCCCCAATCACAAAATTGAAACAGACAGGCACAAACGACACTGAACTGTCGACTTGTAAGGCCTCCCACCCATCCACAGTGCACGAGACTCAACCCACTTCATTGCGTAGTATCACTGAAGTGAGAGTAAATTCAAAAGAGGTGGGAAAGCTAAGCTTAGGCTTACATAAGCACCACTGACTAGAGGCTTGTTCAGGAGGCGCAGCGCTGCACAGCGCTGCATGTGATTCACTCCTGAACAGCAATTTTGGGGCGGGATTCACTCAGCGCTGAGCAGCACTGTGCATCACCGATCGGGGTGATTCAGACGATTTTAAAAATGGCGCCTTCGATCCCGCACTGGCCATCGATGCATAAAATAACCCTCAGAAACATCATTTTGGGACTGGAACGGGCTTTATTTGCCCCAAGCGCTCTGTATGCGCGAGTAATGGCAAGTAAGGATGACATAGTAGTGGTCTTTATTCATGCAGAATACATTTAAACGTGCATAAACGATGTCTGTGGCAAAGAAAACACTTTCTTAGCGTCTATCAACACAACATGGGGAACAGAAGATTTACCTCCCCTTTAACAAGTGAAGCGCTGCACTAAATCTGTAGCTGTTCAGGAGAGGCAAAGAGCGCTCAATTCCCAACATGAAGCGCTCAAGCAGTGCTTTGTACTCCTGAACAAGCCTTAGATATGAAGACACCTGAATCCTTCAGGGTTTATAGAGAAACAAAATGGTTTCCATCCTCCAAAAAGGAAGAAATGGGTGTTGGGTTCTTGGCACTAGAATTTTATGCATCATCCACTGCTTACCTTGTGTGCCATTTTTTCCAGGTCCGTTAACAAAACTGATAAGTCAGAACTGTAGCTACTGCAGACTCAGCAGCATGCGTCAATAAATGTTCAAAGAGGAAGAAACAACACACCTGGTCCACTCTGAATTTTACATGGTGAAAACAACTTCACGTGCTACGTTGCAGATCACTTAAAAATAAAGTTCCTTTGAGGCACACGATCATGGGACAGTAGAAAGGAAATCTTTTTTGAACATTCCAGACTCACTCTGGACATGTCCTTGTGTTTCCCTGTCTTGAGATAAACTATTAAAAAAATAATTAAATATTAAAAAAATTGAAGAAAAAAGAGCACTAGAAGTTCATGACATAACATGATAAATGATTCTCCACGGGCTGCCCAGATTGCCACCAAACTCTCTACTAACATTTCATGGATCACAGTTTTGGATGTTCATCACTGGTAAAGACATTTCTGTTGAATTGTTCCAAGGGTGAAACACTTTACCAACTCTCTGTCATAGATTTGAATGCATGGCATGTACAAAAACCTGAAATTTAACAAGGGGAAAAAAAAGTTTGTTATGAAAAGAATTTCTACACATACAACACACACTAATTTTTTTATCAAGCATAAATATGTGGTCACAGATGCACGATAAAACCTTTTTTACTTTACTCAGAGTTATTTCCATACTAAATGCACATCTAACATCATTGTCTGGGAAAAGTGACTTGTAATTATTTTTAATATGTATTGTTTCTCTGTAATGAAGAGCATACAATACATGTATTTTCTACTTGCATCAAAACATCCTAATGCATTATGATCCAAGGTAGAGAAGAAAACTGGTTTCCTTCAACCTCTGGCAGCACAGAGATTCTCAAGCACAGCAACTCTCTCATGCTTCATGGAACCAAATAATGAAAGTACAGGCCAAGCATTCCAGCATATACAGAAGAGACAGCTACTTCTGCTTTTATCACAGGTGTCAGATTTGTCTAGAAATGTTCTACACACAGTATTCTAACAGTAATCTGCAACACATAAGCTGAAACAACTTCTGCTGCATTGCAAACAGCAGGATCTTCTCTTCCAAGTTGTTTCCATGAGCATTTGCCACAGTAGCCATCTCTGTCTAGAACAAAGTCAAATAACCACCGCTTGCATGCAGCTGGGATGAATGTGGTTCTGACAGAGGAGTGTTTGTGGCCATCTGAGGGCTGGAAAATCCACGGCCTTTAAAACGCATAGCCCACGTAGTTGCCATGGATGAATTCTTCCCCATAGTAGTTGACCACTCGAAGATCAGGCTTCTGCCGAATCACCTCAATGATCAAGCTGTCATTGATCTGGGGAAGGAGAAAAAGAAAACACACAATAAGTTTTTGTTGTCACCATGTCCTCAAGGGGGGGGGGGACTTTTTCCCAAGAAAGTTTCAGAAAACATACAGGTCAGGTAGCTGAAATCTGCAGAGGTGAGGAGCCAGTGTCAGACTATAATTCTTGGACAACAAGGGGAGCTTGGCTCAGAAAGCGTGCCTTGACTACAAAGTACCGCCAGATGTACTTGGTCATCCTTCTCTTGTTGTTTCTGAAATCTGTAATTTGCAAACTCTCAAATGATGGTATGAATGGAAAAAAAAATGTTGACGACAAAAACATGCAGACAGACACAGATATTAGTATTTTGCAACATAACCCACAACAAAAACAAAAAAGTTATAAATAAATTAAAATATACATGATCAACCTATGGAGATTCTATATCAAGGATATGGCTGTTGAAGCTTGGAATCTCACACAAAGAAATAAGGAAATGTACTATAGCTGGGCTGTGAAACTGGTCACAAGAGCTTGACTAGCATAATATCAAATCTGTTACACTGCAGGAATGGTGTGAAGTAGTTTAATATCACAAATAGTGTCAAGTAAGTCAACAGAAATATGGGGTTGTTTGCTGGCTTTCCTAGGCTAGTTTTCACACTAATATGTGCATAACAAGCTTTCACTTACTTCACTGTTAGACACAAACAAATCCAGAAAGGACATAATGCTCTATTGCATTGCTACAAGCATATGCACACAGACAACACAAACCCAATCACCCTGCCTGACATGCAAGTAGACAGAGTGAGACAGCAAGTACCCTACTGTACCACTACAACCAGAGCGGGAGAAAGCAGATGTCATGGCAAGCAGACAGTGAGACAGCAAGTACCCTACTGTGCCACTACAACCAGACAGGGAGAAAGCAGATGTCATGACAAGTACACACAGAGTTAGACAGCAAACAGACAGAGACAAAGGGAACAGGTACCCTATTGCACTGCTGGAGGTTGAGGAAGTGGAGGTTGGGAATCTCTTCTGGCAGGCGGTCAAAGCAATCACCTTTCACCTTGTCCAGCCCTATGATGTCAAGGGTCTGCAGGTGCCTGCAAGCACAATTGTCCAAATGAATGTTTGCATATTGGGATTCTGGTCATCTGGGCATGTAAGGCAGAAACAACAGCTCTGCTTTCTTAGCTGCATAGATTCAGTGATCTCTATCATGAAACACACATTATAGGTTTGAATTTCTTTTTAACTCATTCGCGGCGCGTAGCCTCATATGAGCCTACGCGCTGAACATAGTCGTTCGTGGCGCGTAGCCTCAATAGAGCCTACCACATTAGCATATTTTTGCCCGCTTACAACAAGGAAAATATGGTATAGGGAACTAGTCTAGTCTTGAATTCGTCTCTGTACTATGGTTTGCCAGCTTTAGATCCACACACAGATCTTTCCTGGCCAGACCATAAATTTTATCAGCAATGCACTACGAGGCGCGATGTAAACAGCGATGGCGGCGTAGCGTCGATTGCAGTGCGAGGTTGGGTGAGCGAGTGGAAATTGCTATAGAGGAGGGTTCTGATGCTGAAGTGGATGCTTTGTATGAGATAGGAACTGATGTAGATGATCCCTTTCATGATGATGATGATAGTGGTGATTTTCCTCTCGCTAATGACGAGGTATCAGACAGCGAGGATGAGAGCGAGGATGAGAGCGAAGTTGTCAATGTGGCTGAAACGAGGTCGACCTCGCCATAAGCTGCTCTGTAGTTCATTGTAGGCTCATATTGGTTGTAACTCAGGACTAATATACACAATCATCACAAAATTTCTCCAGTGTGTTTTTGTGATGATCCCTTTCATGATGATGATGATAGTAGTGATTTTCCTCTCGCTAATGATGAGGTATCAGAGCGAGGATGAAACTACGTCGAACTCGCCATCAGCTGCTCGGTAGTTCATTGTAGGCTCATATTGGTTGTAACTCAGGACTAATACACACAATCATCAAAAAATTTCTCCAGTGTGTTTTTGTGCCATGTTTTGAAGTTCAATTTTTTTTTAGAGCTCTAGAACAAGAAACAAGCAGTGGGCACTATGAGAAAGAGAGCTGGGTCAAGGACCTATTTTTTTCAAAATAGTGACTCTACTTACTTTCATGGCAAGTGTAATGTTTTCTTAGCTTGACAAAGTGCAGCATTTGGCTAGTTTTGGCAAATAAAGACCTTTCTAGCCATACCACGTTTAGCTTTGTAGCTACAGTATTTATTTTACTACGATTTTTCAAACTTGGTCCATTTTCCTGCGATTCCAGGGGACAGACGCACTAGAAATTCTGCACCTTGAATGAGTTAAGGGTTCTCACCCATGGTGCAAAGAGAGAAATGCCTGACAGATTGGCCAGCACTGGTCACAACCAAACATTGCTCCCTGGGTGCAGTTCAAACTGCCAACCACTGCACGTCACAACCAAACATTGCTCCCTGGGTGCAGTTCAAACTGCCAACCACTGCACGTCACAGCCTAACATTGCTAGCTAAAATTCCATGTCAGCTGAAAGATCTCCATTTGACTTTTCATTTCAATGCAAAAAATTACTTACCTAATTAAAAATAATAACAAGACATCCTGTGGTGCTTGATCACAAAAAAGCATCAACACCGTTGCACACAAAATCTCACCAATACTATCATGTAGACACACGCTTAACTTCTGTCCATGCCTGAAGTGACTAGCTGTGTCAAATTCTCAGACACTTCTAGGCCCTTCTTTCTTTGGATTAATGCTTTACTGAAAATGCAACCCCTCCCCCACATACAAAATAATGTGAATCAACATACCACACACTCTGCAACAGACTCTCTGAATGAAATCTTCAGGACTGTGATATGGGGATTTTGTCAGGAAGACACCTACTTGCAGTTGTCCACTATGGCGATGAGCCCATCATCTGTGATGCACCAGCACCAGCCCAGCAACAGTGATGACAGATTGGGGCCAACACTGAGGAAAGTCAACATGGTCTGTGTTAGGGTAGCTCTCCTCCACTTCCCGTCAGCCATGCACCATATACCAATACACTTCTGCTCGGATGTCTGTTGCTACAAAGTATGCAATCATACAGCCAAAGAGCCATTAATCTTAGCCCCATACTTACTTGAGTGTACAGCAGTCCCTGTGACGAGCGGACACCCTTGCAGGAGTCCAAAGGTGTCCCTACATGACAGGTGTCCCCTCATCAGAGGGATCTGATGACCATGATAGTACGTGTCATTGAAACATGTGATTGACTTGATATGTGATATGCATAAGGACAACAAGAAGAGCCACAAATCAACCTGTCTGACATGTTAAAGGGTGCAGAACTTTTTCCCAGAGATTTTGTACAAGGAGAGACTTTGTTTAACTTACTCATAGTAAACAGAACCACAACCCAACGCCTATTGGGAGCAAGGGGGTGGGTTGGAGGTCAGAAAGGGCATGATGAGGTTGTGTGTGTGTGTGTGGTGGGTTGGGGGGGGGGGTGCATGGGTGTGGGGTGTTTTTTTGTGTGTGTGTGTGTGAGAGAGAGAGAGTGTCTGTGTGTGTGTGAGTGTGTGTGTGTGTGTGTGTGTGTGTGTGTGTGTGTGTGTGTGTGTGTGTGTGTGTGTGCATGCGCCCGCTTATGCATGGGTGAGGGAGAAGAAAGCCATGCCGGGGTTGTGGAGAGAGAGACACATGCCATTGAGCTACTATATATATATTTATAGAGTTCAGCAGGACACACAGATCTTGCGGCCGAGACAGGTATGACTCTATACCGCTCTGCAGTCAGCAGAGATTGATATTCTGCAGATGTGTTTGTCTTTAGGAGTCAAACAAATTATTGTTGCTGCTGCATCCACTCTTCACAGGGTACAGGAAAATGTTTGGCAAAACACTGTCTACAAGGCGTTTTGCAGGTGTCCACTGGCCACAGGTTGTTTTGAGAATAAAACAGATCCGTGCCAAGGGGCCATGTCCGGACATGACAAGTGTCTGCTCATTGGGGGTCCACTCATCACAGGGACTACTGTATATATATATGCAAATAAATTTTCTAAGACTTGATATTTGGACATTAAAGTCTTGACAAAGTTGGTTAATTTTATCAATTTCCCTTATTCTCAGCTGGTATATTTCACATTCTCCTCTGGTAATTTCATCCTAAGAATAACCCTAACTTAATCAAATTATCATCAGGTTATTTTTGGCCACATAGCACAGCTTTTATTCTGTCTTTTAATGGCCTTGCATTTCTTTTTCCCCTCTGTGTAATGAAAATGTTCAATGACGTTTTATGAAGCAGCTATCATTTGCAATATTCATGTCACATCTGTTTTGAAAGGGAGATGTAACATGTTAAGTACAGATGAAATGTGAAGAAAATCTTCTACATCAGCAAAGCTGAAATGTCCTGACCATCACGCAATGGTGATTTTATTTTATATAAAGAGGCTGTCAACATCAAGTATACTTCCAGCACTGATTCAAATGCAGAAAAGCCATTATAGCAAAGACTTCTATCAATTTTGATCACCTGTGTGGGCAAATACCTTAAATTATCATCACAGAATGAAAACGCTATGGCTTGACCCATGTGGGTAATTCCTGCCATGAAGACAAAGACACTGAACTCCAGCACACAATCACTCCAGCTGCTGCAGCAAGACAACAAGGCCAGCATGTACACTGATCCACTGGTGATGGTAAAAACACTCATCTCGGTGCTTGTAACAAATCTTTGAGCTCACTTGACACTGATTGGCAATTACATGCACAGGTTATCTTCAACTGCACATTGACTTCAGAACCACAGCAGTAGTTTGTAAGCATTTCTCGTGTAGCACAAACTTTCTCATACTGTTGAAAAAAACTCAGTTTTCAATATCAACTACCTGGTAGTATGATCAACAATGTCATCATCTAAGCAGACCTTTTGCAGATGGCAAAGACACTGAAGTCATCCAGCTGGCAGCACTCAGACAGATCCAGATGTTTGAGGTTGGGAAAGCAGCCAGACTGAAAGACAGCCATAATCCCTGAAGAACTGAACTCTGTCCCACGTTTCAGTCTCAGGAAGCAAAGTTTTTCCAAGGCCTGGAAAGACACAGAGTTGCAGATTGCAGCATCAGTGTACACAGGTTAGGCAAATATACATGTATTTCCAACTGCCATACTTATTAGCTCACCGCCATGACTTGACTACAAGCCAAATCATCTGCCATCTTTCTTTTAACACACTACACACCACAAAACACTTCTGTGAGGAGAACAACTTTGATCTTTGATGGATGTGTTTGTAATAAGGCAATCCAAGGACATGTAGTATCTTTGCTGCCAGTAAACCACCGTCAGAAAAAAGGAAACAAAATGACACAATAAAGAAAAAAAATATCATATAAAGTACTCAGGAAATGAAATTGTTTCAAGATAAATGGACTACAATACAGACACTGAGACAGGCTAATATACTTTTTTCGGGTTTGTAAATTATATTATGTGCTACTAGCCTGGCAGGCTAGTGAACAAACAAAACTTTTGTACACCTCTGCAGAAGGCATAATTAAAACCATTATGGACTGGAGCTTATCAATAGTATATGCTCTCTTCAACTTGACCTGAGAATAAATGACAACAAATGTTCTATTTATAAATTAATAATGATTGTCACACCAACAAGACATCACAAGCACTATTTGAAAGTCAGCATTCTATGATACTGCTCTATAACACCAAGGTGATGAAAGGGCAGTTAATTATTCTAATGTGATGAAAATGCTCTGTACGTCCTGCGTACCTGGACATGGATGAGGGCAGCATCGGTGAGAAGTTCACAGAAGGAGACGGATAGATGGGTGAGGTTGTGGCACTGCTTAAGGGCAGCAATGCTGACATCTGTCAGTTCTGCTCCATCCAGGTAGAGCCTCTGCAGGCAGTCTGTGTGGTGCTGCACCAGCGACTGCACCAACCTGCACAATGCATGAACACCTGCACTGTCACTGCTGTCATTCTTGTGGGTAATCCCAAGAAAATGATTTTGTCTTCCAAAATTATAATTTCTTTGCTACATCTGCACAGTTACAGAGGAATTCCTGAAGTGACAGATGCTAACTGCATGGTATATAAATTAGTGTAACCAAATTATCAGTTTGGTAAAGGTTACTTGTCATTCTCAGAAAACAAATTAATACAAAACTCAGATCAAGCGAAAAGTTGATAACCATCAGTACATCCAGAGGGATCAATGGAGCAATAACACATATATGAGATTACTCACCAGCGAGAGGTTGTAATTACCAAGAAAATGTCATAATGCTATGATACAGTCTCCAATAATTCACCTAAGCATGCACGCGCGCGCGCGCGCGCGCACACACACACACACACAGATACACATCCCATCCCACGCATACAAAAAATGTAGATCTTCAGAAATCGAGGACTCAGTATGCTTATATTCAACACTTTTTCGTAATGATCCAAACAAATAGACTGCAACTCACTCATCTGTGACCCACGAAATACCGTCAATGTTTAGATTGATAATTCGGGGGAGTGCTTGGACAAGATCTCGAATCTTTTCGTCCCGCAGCGCGCAGTGGGAGAAGTTAAGAGTAGAGAGTCTCCGCTGATCCATCAGCGTTTCCAGGGCATCGTCTTGGAAGTCTCGAGCACCTTCCACGTTCAGGCTCCCCAGCTTTCGACAGTGGCAAAGAAACAGACGCATCATCACTGAGTTTACGTTGCTGAAACCCAGATCCAGGTCCACGACATTCTGCATGTGCTGGGCGAAAACTGCAACGCCCGACACAGATAGCTCCTCATGGCTGCGAAGTGACAGAGTTTGAACACCAGGCACTCGCTGGAGAATGGCGCACAGTTTCCCAGGAGAGATCTTCGTATTCGCTAAGTTCAAGCGTTTCCACAGACTCGGATCAAAACAGAGCGTTAACCACTTCTTGCTGACAACTGAAAAACGCGTCAGTTCTTTCGGAGACCACGTAAAGTAAGATAATATTTTCAGCCATATTTCATCAGGCAGCCATAGGAGCGGCGACTCTAGCTGTCCATTGTCCGATACTCCTATCGGAGATTCTGGCATCTTTCACGTTGAGTTTGGAATTTAAGGATTCGACATGCTTTGCCGGAAGTGATAGCCGTTGAAGAATGAGTGAGCTCCCTTGCTCCACAGGGAGGTAACTACACTAATATCAGGCTCGGTTCAGTTCAGTTCAATTCAGTTCAGTTCAGTCTCTTAACCCTGAGATGGGTTGTTGAGGCACCACTGATGACTTTCGGACAATCTTCCTCCATCGATCTCTATCCTCTGTGGCTCGCTGTGAGTCAGCAAAGGTCAAGCCTGTCCACTCTTTGATGTTGTCTTCCCACCTCTTTCTCTGCCTGCCTCTCCTTCTCCCACCTGGTACGGTACCTTGCAGGATGGTCTTGGCCAGCCCACTGCCTCTTGACACGTGACCGTACCACTTCAGCTTTCTGCTTTTCACGATTGAGAGCAGGTCTTCGTACTGTCCAAATGCTCTCCTGATCCTGTTGCTGACTTCCTCATTCGTGACATGGTCTTTATATGAGATGTTCAGAATCTTGCGATAGCATCTCATTTCCAGGGCTTGTATCCGTCTCTGTAGTTCAGATGTGAGTGTCCAGGACTCGCATGCATACAAGAATACGGAGATGGCCAGCGTGCGCATGAGCCTGATCTTCGACGCGAGAGTGATATTTCTGTCACGCCATATTGGCTTCAACTTTGCCAGTGCTGCTGTTGTTTGTGCTATCCTGGACAGTATCTCTGGTTTGGACCCTTCATCAGTCACAATAGATCCCAGGTATTTGAAGTTGTTCACAGCTTCCAGTTTTTGGCCCTTCACTTTGATTTCCATTTTGAAGCCCCGAGGGTTGTTCGTCATCACCTTGGTCTTCTCGGCACTGATCTCCATGCCATATGCCTGTGAGGTCTTGTCCAGGTGCTCAAAAAGACTAGTCAGCTCTTCTTCACTTCCTGCTAATCCATCAATGTCATCAGCAAAACGTAAGTTGGTGATCTTTCTGCCACAGATGCTGATTGATCCTTCGTGGTCTGCTAAGGCATCAGTCATTATCCTTTCGAGGAAGAGGTTGATGAGTGTGGGGGAGAGTAGACAGCCCTGTCTGACTCCCACCGTTGTCCTGAACCATTCGCCTGTGGGACTGTGCTGGTCTCTCTGTCATAGAGATGTTCGACGACTTTGATGATCTTGAAGCTGATGTTGTAGCTTCTCATTGTGGCCCACAGCGCAGCATGCCAGACTCTGTCAAATGAATTCTTAAAGTCTATAAAGACATGGTAATATCTTGTTGGTGTTGTAGATGTTTCTCACACAGGACTCTCAGATTGAAAATCTGTTCGGTGGTTACGGTTACGGAAGGTAAAACGCGCATTTACGTAGACACATTCACCTGTTCCATCTCATTCTGTAGTTTTCAAAGTTTGCGATTCTATAGTCGAGGGATTAAGACGATTCTCTGCAGTCGCTTCATGGCTATCGATTGCAATGTTCGAAGCTGCACGGATCCTCGAGTTACATTCTTGGGAAACTACAAGAATAAGCCATAAAATGAATCGCCATCATCATCATCATCATCATCAGCAGCAGCAGCAGCAGCAGCAGCAGCAGCAGCAGCCTCCAAGTCAGTGTGTGCATTAGCAAAATCTATAGAATACAAAGTTATTTTATGTCACATTACTCCGTGAGATCGGAGCCACCCTGGATGGCAAAGCTGAGGAAAGAGATACATGTATGCCAGATGATATCGGCCCCGAGCAGTGCTAGGCAAGTTGAGAAATCACTTGTTGAGAAACACTACCTGTACGACAGAAACACAAAGACAGCTATAGAGGAAGCAAACAAAGAATAACATCACTAAATCACACATGGAAACCTTTCCATGCGAGAAGACATCAATTAATGCCAACAGAGCATCAAGTTCAGAACGCAATCAGCAAAAAAAAAATTGTTCAGCAGCAGAAGGGAAAACGCCTGTACGCTGGGCTTAGAGCAATATCACAACAGAACGCGAATCGAGCGGAAAAGCCATTGTATTGTATGCAGTTACATGTGGGTCACTTTAGGATCATCTGCAGCATCTCTCCTCGCATAGCTTTGGGGATGACAATGTGGTTGCCACGGAATAGGAGGCCGTCCACTTCTTTCAGCTCAACATTGATAACAAACAGTTCCCTGGTTACACTCTTGGTATTCTGGACGAATTTCGGCCATCCTTGGTTGACATACTGGAGAGTTGTGCTGATCTCAGGGTCATTCCTGGATTGTTCGCGGATTTCCTTCAGCTTCCTGTCAGAGACTGGGCATGAAGAACGGACAGCATTGACATGATCTTCAACATCCTCGTATAGGCTGCTGTCCTCAACGTCCAGAGGACTTCCTATTAGCGAGTCTGCGACAGTCACTTGCCTGGTGTGTACTGAGCGATGGCGTTGTATCTCATCATGCGCATCATCAGTCTCTGGCAGCACATTGGGGTTTCATTCAGATCCTCTTTCTCTTTGTCTCCCTGTC
Source organism: Theodoxus fluviatilis (assembly GCA_034096865.1). Classification (NCBI taxonomy): domain Eukaryota; kingdom Metazoa; phylum Mollusca; class Gastropoda; order Cycloneritida; family Neritidae; genus Theodoxus; species Theodoxus fluviatilis. The sequence goes on from JAWQFJ010000341.1 coordinate 27,470, forward strand.
TCTGGGTCTCCCTGTCTCTGGGTCTCCCTCT